>VXBL01003104.1:175770-205746 GCA_013400195.1 Aramus guarauna
CCCCCGCCTGGGAAGACCTGGCCGCTCCCCCCGCCCCGTCCTCAGTAGCCGCGGGCGCTGGGCGGCGGGCGGGCGGCGCGGAGCGGGGAGCCTGCGCCCCGGGGCTGTGGCCGCCGTCCCCTCCGTTCGTCCTGCGGGGTGCCAGGTATGAAAGAAACCCTTCCCGACGCCGGCCGTGGGGGGAAAGGCTGTCCCGAGAGACTTCGTCGGGGCAGCGCTGGGTGGACAGGCAGGGAGCCGGGGATGGGGGTGAGGATGGCTGCCCGGGGCCGGGGGCAGCCCGGGGCCGGGGACTGGGCAGTCCGAGGTAACGTCCGTAAGGTCATCTCTTTTTTTGTCATGTCGTTCTTCCTCCACGGGTCGTTTAAAAAAAAAAAAAAATGATGAGGCTGAGCGATGTCAGTACCTTGGGCTTGGCAGCTGAAGGGTTTTGTGTAAAGCTCCTGCCTCTTTAGCCTGATGGATATATTTTTGATAGGACTAAAACGTGAGACGTTTCTTTGGTCCCCCCCTTTTTTTTTTTTAATTGAAGCTAGTTTCACAAGGCAGCTAACGGGACGAAAGCAAGGGGCATATTTATTGGACTTTCAAGGGTTTGTCTCTGTGCTGTGTCTTCTGCGGGGAGCAGGCAAGGAACCTCTTCACCCTTCAAAACAACCTCTCCTTTAATTCTGATTCATCCCCTCAGCATTCATGCTGCCATCCCCGCAATCTTCTGGAATTGACACTAATTTCATCCAGATTCGTCACTGCTGGAAGCAGATTTATCTTGGAATGGCAAAAAAAGCCGTGCCAAGGTATGTAACTTGCAGGCTCTGGAGAAAGGGAACTTCTTTGGATCAGACGCGGAAAAGCAGAGCGTGCTGCTGAAAGCAGGATCAAGGGATGGCTAAAGAGCTGTAGAGTTCAAACCTTCCTCCCCAAACCCTCAGCTTCTTCCAGGAAAACCGTGGGCTTGAACACGCCAATGCATAGGAGCGGCCGGGCAGAAGCGGAGCGGGCAGTGGAAAAGCGGCCATCCCAGCAAAGCCCCCCAGTCTCCGCCGGTTCCTCCGGCTGGTTCCCGGCCGATACCCGCCCGCTCCCGTCCCGGGGGGCCGCTGCCCGGGGCCGCCCCGGCTCTCAGGGCTCGACCCCCGGAGCCGCTCAGCTGCGGAGCAGCGGCCAGGACGCGACCTCCCCGTCCCCCGCCCCCAGTCTCCCTCCTCGACCCGGAGGAGCGGGGAGAAGAGCCCAGCAGCGAGGCGGGTTGGGAGGAGCGGCGGCTGCCGTGGGCCAGCCCGGCACCCGGAGGATGGCCGGCAGCGGGTGAAGCGGGGCCGGCCGAGGTTGCCCGGCCGCCGGCTGTCCGGGCGCGCCACCCCGCGGCCGCGGTGGGGGCGGCCGGGAAAGGGAAAACCTTCGGAGGTGAAGCCCCTGTCCCCATTGCCGTTCATCCCCCTCCCTTCTTTATTTCCGCCTTGCGTGTGTGATTTCAGAAATGACCTGTCACGCATGCCGTGTAAAATTAGTTCTTATTATGCCGACTGAAGCTGCTTAAATTTTGTACGAGCCAGGAGTCGCGGTGGGGTTTTCTCCATAAGTCAGAGCGGAGGACGAAATCTGTGCACCAATATAGGGAGTGAGCACACCCGGAGGAGTGAAGGGGGCAGTGGCGGATAAGGTTAGGGTAATGGTTTCTTCCAGGGAGTGTGAGTTTTCCAAAATTTGTTCTCTATTTTGCTTTGTCAGAGAAGAACTGTGAATTCCAACTTTCAGGCCATTTTAAGAATAAGGCCAAAAGCAGTTAAAGGAGCTGGTTAGTGTAGCAGCCTCTAATATTTTATGGTCTGAAAATTGCATTTAAAATTATGTAAGCTTAGTTTGAAATGTACTGACTTTCCTACAATAAGAAGGAAACCCCAGAGCAGAGGCTGCACCTAACAGACCAAGGTAGAATGCTGCCGGGTAGCTGGACACAACTTTTCTTCTGTCTGAGCTACACTGACATGTAAATTCACTCTGGGGTAGCCTGAAGAGAAACATTTTAGTTCTGCTTGATGACAAGCCTTCCCCTGAGCATTTGAGATGCCTTCTACTGGAATAAGATAGTCCAATACTGACGAAGTATTGGAAGGATATCCTGAAAAGTTAGAAGATGGGTAGGTTTTGTACTGTGAATGCAGAAAGATTTTATATTGGAAGCAAGAAGTAAGAACAACTGGAAACACTTTTGATTGCATCCATATGGTCCTCACCATTATTAGCTGGATTTGGAAACTAGAGGAAGAATTTCAACATTTTCATGGAGCTGGGGATATCTCTCTCACTTTCTAGTTTCCATCTTCTGCCTTCTCTGAAGCAATTCATCCTGCCATAAAGACAGAGCTGAATCAAGGCTTCTAATTACTGTAAGCCAACCTGAAATTTGTATGGGAAAGGAGCTAAGGAAAGGAGAGGGCAGAGCAGCTTGGGATTTGGAGGAAGAGTGAAGAAAAGCGTGGCAGAAAGCGTGAGTAAGATGTTGACCATTTTTTCTTGCGTTCAGCTTGTAGCTTTTTCAAGGCCTTTCCTCCTTCCTCTGGAGGCTGTATTCTCTCTCCCCTTCTCTCACCCTGCAAAGGTGTCTTTGCAGCCGTCTACACATTTCCATCCCCATCGTCAGGCAAGAGAAACCCCTGTGGTGCCCCTTGCTGGCAACCTGTACTGAGCCATGGCAACCTCTGACCTTGCCCATTGCTTGAAGTCGGCCTTGCTTAAATGGTAGAGACCGGGTTGATAAACAGAGCTTAAGTGCCTGGCTGTAAATGACAATGCTGCCTAGCAGGACCACTGCTCTGGTCTGTAATGAGAATTCCTATTTTCATCAAATTCCTCGGCTTGGACTTCTTCCAGTTCTACTGAAGTGTAGTTAGTTCATTATGAGCAACAAGTGCCTCATTATAAATGATGAAAATCTTGGCTCCCAAGACTGCCTTTGTAAGTAGTGAAGACTTGAGTATAGTATTTCAAATGGGAGGCTCCAACACATCTATTGAGGGTTGTGTGTTTGGGTTTTTTTCTTTTTAAAGAGTGGCAGAAGGAGCAATAGTACTCCACCCATTTGCTTGCAGAAAGTCTCTCTATAAAGTGGAGTTAGTTATGGGTCCAGCTGGGAAGACTTCAGCAGCCATCACAGTGGAATGACATCAACCCAGACACCTCTAAGACTTTCTATATGAACTAGCAGTTAGTGAATGAACTTTCCTTAGGGCTCACAAAATTCAGCTACAGAGAACTATCAAACACCCAGACCCTGAGGAAGGGCTGACAAAGGGAGGAGTATTCTAGGAAAAAACATAGAAAAGGCATTCTCAAGCCTGACAGAAGAACTGCATTTCTTAATACCTTGTATCTGTTCATTAGGGCAAAGCAAATTAAAACCAGCTTTTCCGCATTAATATCACGTAATTTATCATCAAACCGTACTAGTTTGTGACAGGCTGAAAATAAAGAAAAGGACATGCTTCCTCATACAACATGTAGTTCAGTTGTGGAACTCCTTGACACAGAACATTGTGGATACAAAATTTTATATGGATTCAAGGGAAGACTGGGTCGCTATGGAAGAGAAATCCACTTAGGTTTCCTCACATTACAGAAAGTACCTCTGGTTTAAAGTCCATGAGGTGCAACTGGTTGTAAGTTAAGAGACTATGCGGGAGGAGGGATATATATGGTTGTCCTATTCTTGTGCTCTACCCTAGGCATTTTGCCAGTGTCAGAAATGGGATTTTAGGCGAGATGGACCTTTGGTCAGGCCAGGAAAGCTATTCTTCTGTTCTCTTCATAGTATTTCTTTATTTTGATACCTTATAATTTATCCATAGATAAGTAAAATTATAATTCCTCTTCAAATTTACTTTTAATTGAGCAATAACCAAAACAATACTTTGAAGGTAACTTTGTATATAAAAGTTAATGTTTTAATATGTGCATTTCTGCTATACCAATAACCTGGACTGGTATGGACAACTGATATCTGCAAAATCTTGCATCTGGGATGACTCTGCTCTGCTTTCAAAACCTTCAGGTATCTTTTAGTATGACCGCATAAACCCCAGAGCCTAGGTCTGTGAGTCACTGTAATCTCCAAATGTCTCACGAAAGCCCACACATCTTCTCCAACACCTGAGTTAGCTACTTTAAAGCCAGGCTGGGTATCTTTGTACTGTATTGTAAAATGTGTTTTATGTATATCGTAGTAAGTAAACTCCGGGTCAAGGTTGTGTTCCATGCAGGGCAAGGTGAAAACTGTCAAAAATTACGCTAAAACAAAACCACCCTCGGAATTTGGCATCAGAAGCAGCAAGCTGTGTTTGAACTGTAGTGCTTAGTTAGCTAAAAAGTGATAATTGCTACCTCTTACCGACAAGTACTATGTCTATATTGTGAAGATGCTTCAAAATTATGGGAGTTGTTGGGCCATTATACAGCTTTTAAAGTGATGTTACCACTTCTTTTTCCATGTTGCACATATACTCCTCTTTTTTCATGCTAGATCTTTAGCTAGCTTGTAACCAGTACTGTTTAACAACACTTATATTATTCTAAGCTAAGCTCAAGAAAAGGAAAGCCATTGCAACGTAAACCAGAGAGCTTAACCACATACATATCCTTGAATTGCTTGGCTTTTAAAATTTAATCATAGGCCCTTTCTTTCTACACAGCTGAGGTTTCCATGTAATTGGGATGAAGGATATGAGAATGGAGTGCAGCTTTCCCAATGGCAGCGGCCAGTAGTTGGTTAATGCCACTGACATCACTGCTGCCAAAGGAGAAAAAAGGTCTTTTCAGTAATGCTTTGAGCTCAGAATCAAGACTTCTGGGTTCAGTTTCTGGCTCTGCCACAGACTTCTAACAATTTTACATTCTTTCTGCATGTTTCCCAACTGCAGATGAGAATAAAACTGCCTTTTGTCTTTCCCATTTAAAGTATTAGCTCTTTGTGTGGTGCATCGCCCCAGCTAGGTGGGGCTTTCCACATGTGACCATAAGGCACAGAGAGCACAATTCCTGCAGCCTTTGTGGGATCCTGCAGGGAAAAACATGTGATGAGTCAGCAGACTTGTGTCCCTCCTGCTTGGCTGGGCTTTCCTGCATGTGTATAACCAGGACACTCCTCTAGACCAGCAACCTTCTACTTTCCTCACTCATCTGTGCCCTGCAACCATGGATTTTCAAATTCTTTGACATTCTGAGAGAGATTCAGGTGCCCACGCATAGGAAATGAATGAAGGTTTGGTGGCCACTGCACACAGGGAGATACAATGCAGGATCTGCAGGAGAACCATGCCTTTCACAGCAGCAGAAGCTGAAACCATTTAAAATGAGACTTGCCACCTTGTTTAGGTGCCCACATTTTTCCATCTGTCACATCCAGACAACATGAACTTTTAAAGGGGAAAAGAGATTTAAGTTGGTTCCTTGGGAGAGCAATTAGCAAAGTGCCATTTTCCATAGCAGGTAGGTTCATAGGTCTTACCTGGGTGGGTAATGCAGAACCATTGGTGGCTTGTAGATCACTTAAAGCTGCTACTTTTTGGCCATTACACGAAAAAGCACAATTGGTCTGTTTCCTAAAGGTTCCTAAGTCTCATGTCTGTCCATCTGTGCCTGGATCCCAACTTTTGAATGTGACTTTTGAACACATTGGTAATTTTCAACCAGGTTCTACCTACAAGCAGTAGCTATAGAGAAGAGAAGCAGAAGCTTAAAACATAATTGCATTCCTAAGCTTAAAACATAACTGCACTCCTACAGGATAAATAAAACCAGGGCACTGTACAGAGTGGAATGACTCAGACTACTGCCCTACGGAGGGAAGAGGAGGTAAAACTCAGCTGTTTCCACCTTCCAGTAGGTAGCTCAGCATGGATACTGGCTATCTCGTTTGCACCCATCTTGTAAGAGACCATTAGAAGCATCAGAGGCAATGCAGGGAATATCTGAGGCATTTCTATTTTGAGCAGAGTATTAAATTCTGTTCCACTGATGTCAATGCTAAAATTGCATGATTATACTTTGAAGTTATTAAGATAACTGTGTATATTTCCAACGTGCATTTTCAAATCTCTCTTTCTTGTTTTAGAAAAAAATAGATAAAATGGAGCACATGTTACTGCTCTTCATATTTTTCGTACCTATATTGGGTCTTACTAATGGAACAGAAACTGAACAAGATTTTACTTGGCACTTAAAGAAGATTCCTCAAATTGTGAGCGAAAGAACTTTCTCCCTTGACAGCCCTAAATTTGAAGCAAAAACCAAATTAGAGCTGAACAGTGTATGTGGAATTGAATGTCAAAGAAAATTGCCAGTGCCAAGCTTGTCTGACTTGAAGGACCTCTTATCCTATGAGACCATTTTTGAAAACGGCACACGGACCCTGACTGAAGTGAATGTCCTCGGACTAGTGCTTGACCCAGCTGGAAACACAACCACACGAAGGTCTTCGAGAAAGAAGAGGCAGATATATGGAACGGACAGTAGGTTCAGCATCTATGACAAGCGGTTTATGACCAACTTTCCATTCAACACAGCTGTGAAGGTCTCCACCGGCTGTAGTGGCATTCTCATTTCCCCCAAGCACGTGCTAACAGCTGCTCACTGTCTGCACAACGGCAAGGATTATGTCAAGGGCAGCAAAAGACTGAGGGTGGGCCTGATGAAGACAAAATCCAGAGGCGACGGCAGGAAACGCAAAGGTGCTAAAAGAAGTAGGAGAGAAGTTTCTGCGGCCCAAGAGGATCCTGAAGTTGCCACAATTGGCACACAAAGGCGACAATCCAAAGGTGGTGGGAGAAAGCAGAGGAGATCTGGGAGGAAGCAGGGGACCTCAGATGGCATGCCCTCCTTCCAGTGGACCAGGGTGAAGAGTACTCACATCCCGAAAGGCTGGTTTAAGGGTGTCTCTGGGGATATTGCCCTGGATTATGATTATGCTGTTCTTGAGCTCAAGCGTCCCCACAAAAGGAAATACATGGAGCTGGGAATCAGCCCAACAATCAAAATGATGCCTGGGAGCATGATCCACTTCTCGGGTTTTGACAATGATCGATCTGGGCAGCTGGTCTATAGATTTTGTAGCATTTCTGATGAGTCAAATGATCTCTTTTATCAGTACTGTGATGCTGAGCCTGGCTCCACTGGATCTGGTGTCTATCTACGCCTTAAGGAGCCAAACAAAAAGAAGTGGAAACGCAAGATCATCGCTGTTTACTCAGGCCATCAGTGGGTGGATGTCAATGGTGAACAGCAGGATTACAATGTAGCAGTAAGAATTACTCCTCTCAAATATGCCCAGATTTGCTTCTGGATACATGGGAATGATGAGAATTGTGCACAAGGCTGAAGAGAGCTGAACCCGACTCGCTTAGCACCCGTATTACCATAGAGTGAAAGTCTAATGCAGCAGTTACTGGAAGAACATCACTCCACGGTGGGATTTTTTGAACTCAAAGCTCACAAGTAATGTTACGGTGACTTGAGGAACGCTGAATTGCTGGGGGATGGGTAGAGTTGTCAAACAAAATATTTCTAATTGTAATCAACCCTAGATATGCACTTCAAATCCCAAACTATATTTATGTTTGCAATTGTGATAAATTCGAATCATTCACATCAGAAAAAAAATGACTACATCTGTTTGTCATTTTTTTCCCAAGGGAAGGACTGACACATCTCAAACAGGTTTTACTAAACAATATCTATTTTTCCAATGGATTTGCTTTTCTCAGGGTTCTGGTCCAATTCTTCAAATGCAAGTTGTGCATGCAGCACATTGAGGTATATGCAGAATGATCCGGAGAACTGCATGAGACCAAGACATTATTTTGGCATTCTCTAAAGACCACAGCTCCATGTTGAGAAGCAGCAGTCTAGTTCATGCTTGTTAGTTTGGAAAACTTCCTCCTCTGGTTGCTACAGGAATGCTTCCATGGAAATCCCAAATTTCTGTAACTGAGGGTTAGACCTCAAAGACAAGTTTCACCTCATTGCTCAGTAAAAACAGCAAACAGAAATTAATGGACATAGAAGTTTCCATGTTTGGAAGAAGAAGAAACATCAGGACATAATTTAGTGCCTTTAAATCTTCTTTGAGAAGCTAGTGAAGCCTTAAACACATGCATTGGCATTCCAGTTAGTTTTTGGAGAGCTGCAGGTTTAGTTTCTAGTCAAATGTTTATCTTTACCATTGGGAGAAGTCACTGACTTCTGAAGTGGCTATTTGACAATCATTTAGAGCTTCACAGATGATAGATTTTTTTTGGGTGCTAACCATTTTTGCAGTTTTTTAAATTACTTTTATACAAGTTCAGCTTCATAGATAGGATAGTATGTATTAGACTTGGAGTTGGAAAGCAATATTGTAGTTTGGCTTTATATGGTTTTGCAAAATGGGTAGTTTTAATCATGTCATACCCAGACTCCACCTCAACATGAGTTACAAGGTTAAACTGAACATTTCTCCCAACTAAATTATGCCACCTTCTGAACGGTAGAAGAACTATCCTGTACATTATAACAGATATCTTGTTAGGTAGCAGCAGTAGTTAGCAAATAATTTGGTTCAGTATGTTTGCTGAACCATATATTTAATGAAACACAAAGTGACTTTGACTTTTACACACCTTTAAACACAAATCACTTTTTAAAAAATTGTTGCTGATTGCTACACAAGTCTATATATTTTATTTTATATCAAGATTTTGAAGCGCACAGGATTGTTATGGTGCTACGTTAATCTAATAATAGAAAATGAAACTGTCTATTTCTGATCATATCCTTTGGGTTTCAATACTTTTAAGATTATTCACCACAACAATATTTCATTTTTTTAATCATAAGTTTATGCTGACCAAAACACATTTTCTTCCTGTGGAGAAGAAAAAAAATAACCAGATTTTAAAATACTACTTGTTTGTTGGTATCTTTAAAATATGCTTGTAATAGCTTTTGATGAAATAAGATCATTTTTAATAATCCACTTTTTTGTAGATGATTGAAAGTATAAAACCTGACACTTTGAATGTGCAGGCAACTTTGTCATATTATTGCCAAAGTATAGAAATTTAAGACTTGTTTCCATACCATAATTATTTCATTAATTGAAAGAGATCTCACTTTAAAATAAACTATTTCTTTTAACATCAGCTTTCCAGGGAACACTTAACTTTTCTTTCTTTTTTTTTTCTTTTTTTTTTTTTTGTGATTGTTTGCAGAAAACTAATAATAAATTTAAAGTTTAGAAATTAATGTCTAAGATATTAAGGTTAATTATTTTTCACTGTTGTTAACATCTCTTTTAAGATGTATGGCTTCGCTGACAGTAATTTTCAATCACCTCAATCCAGTATTTAATACTCTCGCTCTATGCAACGGGCCTACAATATTCTTTAGTTGACTCTGTAATGTTTTTCTTAAGTGCCTTTTTCCATAGTTACTGTGACAAATTAATCCATTAATCCAATACAAGTCAACCTAGGTCCATGGATTTTGTTACAATTATTATCATCGTTGATTTGGGTCCAAAACTGATCAAGATAAGGTGGCTTAGTAAATTCCTTGTTTTGGTGAGTCTTATTTAGGTGTGCTCCTTCAGAGCAGAAATATAATCGATTTCTTTATTAGTCTGGGAATTGGGGACAAGGTAAGAATGAAAAATGTTGATGTCAGCTTTCAAATGGTCTCGATATAACAATCATCCACTATAAATACCTCAACCATGACCTGAAGTTCTTATACCAGGCTGATAACAAATGTTTATCCTCAGAGGATAAATATTAGATGCTCAGTGCCTCATTTTATGGTACTAAGAGATTAAAGAAGCTGGCTAGAGCAACATAAAAATTAATCAAAACTATATATATATTCGAGCTTCTGTGTCTGAGTACACCTGCACAAGCCCATGCAAATATAGGGACTTGTAGAGCATGTGCTGTTTTGACTGGGTCAGTGCCTTCAGGCAAGGGAATGCAGGCACAAGAAGACACGGACAAAATGTTATTCCTATTCTATCTGCACGCTGGGCAACATTTCAGTCTGCCACTTGGCCTAAAGGAGAAGGAAATGCTTTATGTAGGCACTATGACTGCTTACCCCAGGGACTTCTGAAGTAGCTCATAAATCGAGGACTTACACACAACCCGAGGAGGTCAATGTCCCATGTAGAGCTCTTGGTACCAGCCACTGCAAATGGGACAAGAATTTCCCAGCCACGATCATCTCAAATTTCCTTAAAAAGCTGCAGTTAGTATCTAGTTATCAATGAGAAAATACAAGGAGGGGGTGTTGTGAGCAGATCAGATCTGCTGGCGTCGAGGACACCAGCATCAAGGCTGGGTTCCCAGCCAAGAAGGGGACAGAGCCCTTGTAATGTTTCCCCAAAGGATGTTTTTCTCTTTCAAGTACCGGGCTGTACATCATTTGTTTTCATCAGTACTAATGCTTTTCCATAGCAGTTGCTATAGTAGATCTTTTTCTTTAACTGTATTCCTGGCTTTAGGAAAAGACAAACTCAGTCAAATCCCTTTTCTGCTAGGGGGCTACTGGCAATTTGAAAAATTAACAAATAAATTTTTCCTGGGCCAAAGATAAACCTCATAGAAAAACCATTAACATACCCAGACCAGCTTCTGCAGGACATTTGTGCATGCATTTAATTTGGGGCTCTGAGATAAAGGATGGAAGTCAAGGGGATTATCTGCAATGTGAAAAATTAAGTTTGTATTATCTTAACAAAAGAAAACCACAATGTTAGGTAGCAAAATTATTTCTGTTATATGAGGACTAGAGTACCCGATGCTTTAAAAATTGCTCAAAGAAACTCCTTGATTCAGTTTACAATTTACCATCTAAATTTTGCAGAACTGTGAGTCTGCATGGAGTATGAATCAGCACAGAACGTGGCTTAAGTAAAAAAATAATTCATCTACACGTGGGGGAAAGAAGCGGTTGGGGACTTCCTCCTATTCTGCTGATAAGAGATGACCTGGCAGCAAACAGAAATTAATACAGAAAGAGTGAGCAAGTAGATGGTACGGAAGACCAGGAAGACGGAGGCGGTATGCAAGGGATAAAGAAAGTGTGAAAAGTAACAGATTAAATGGCTGCGAGGTAGCAGAGGGACCTGTTGTAAGAAAGAGTAGGCAGCTGGTAAAGGCGTAACAGTATAAATTAAGATGTAAAAATCAGAAGTTACGTGAACAATCTCCTTTCACTGTTAAAGATGAGGCTGTTGCTCCCGGCCACCAGCACCAAGGAAAGGGCTGTGGGAGGGCTCAGTTCTGGCAGGGACCACTAGCAGGCAGAGGAGGTTGACCTTGATCTGCAATCCCTGCCCGGAGTCGCAGGGATTACGCTTGAGCTCGTTTAGGGTCCTTGGGAAGAAACAGATCTGTGTCCTGGCCAAAAGGCTTGGCAGCATGAACCTCCCTGCACACCGGGCCACCAAGAGTGTAGGCACTAAAGGGAGTTTCTTTCACTTGAAAGTTTCTCAAACCTGACATTTTGTTGGGATTCCTGTAAAGGCTGTTCCCCATTGGAGAAAAAAAAACACCACCACCACCACCGAAAAACAGGAAACAAAAAACCTCAGACTTGAAGTATTTAAATGTTGGCTCCGTTTTTTTGCATGTACCTACAAATTCTAGGCAATAAATTTTTTTTCAAATACCTTCCAGTTGTGTTTAGTATCTTTGGAGAAATTTAATCAACTGCTTCTAATTTTAAAGCACAGAATATTGCAGATACTTCCATCTACAAATTCCTGGATTAAAGAGTGAATGGGGGAAAAAAAGAAAGAATATTGTTAAATTGAAAGCTTAAAATTACACACTAATCTCAAAGGATTTGGAAGTGTATTTGAGTCCCTGTTGCTCCAGCCTTTTGCTCTGAGTGTGAGATAGCATTTAGGTTAAAAACCTCCAGAGGTAGCTTTAATGATTCTTTAATGTTCTTAACTTTTTAAAGACTGACAGCAAACTACAAAACATGTGTTTTTATAATATTTTTAACTGCACAAGATGACAACTCATTTGGGAAAATAAATGCAAGCCTTTGCTATATGAAGATATTATATGATGCACAGACTATGTCAATAAATATTTTCTATTGTTTTTCTTTTCCTCTGTCATGATGTAGTTTGTTAGCTATGGTGGTGTTATGCAAACTCCATTCTGTAAACGCTTGTAGCAGGTTATCAGTGAATCATCTGGGACGTTGTCTTACAAGATATTAATGTCTCTTTAAATTTGTTCTGGGAAAAAATTTCCCTGTCTACTCCTGTCTTCAAGATAATTACTCCATGAGCAAATTTGATGAGTTAAAAAAAAATTGGTTCAGCAAGGAAATGACTCACAGACTGTGCCACAACTTATTAATTCTGAAATAAGTGATTAGTTCTGTTTCTGCTATTAGCTATTGTTGTCTTTTCTACCCCAGAGAGCTGTTGAACCAGGCCAAATTAGAAGCGTGTAAAATATTATAATCTTGGTTCTCAGCATTATCTTAACTCTGTGCCCTTAAAAATGGTGATGATTTGATCACTGACAGTAAAAGGAGAGATTTTTGGCAAGGACGAGAGCTGCTGGAAATATTTAAGGGAAAGTTTAGAAATTATTACAGCAGTGATTAACAGTGTGTCTAGGACAAGTGATATTTAACAGGGGTCTGGTGAGGGCTTCCCCACCAGCTCTGGTGGTCCTTACACAGGCTTGGAGTAAGGGCCACAGGGCAATAAATAGGATCGACAGCTTCATCGCCTGGACCAAAGTCCGTCTGAGGCTGGTAACAGGATATAAATCTTTTCCTTGCTGGACTTTACTTTTTGCCACCTTTTGGGAGAATGTCTTGGTGCCCCGGAAATGTTTCTCGGCCCCTATCCGGAGAACACAACCAGAGACCCAGGGGTGACAGCTGTGTCCTCTGCAGGCTGCTCCCAAACCACTGCCAGGGATGCGGCTGCTCCAATGGAAGACACGTTCCCAGACATGCCGTGGGTCTTACATTCCCAAGACCTCTGCGGGGTTTGACCTGGCATCCTATCCAAACATCTATTCAGCCCTGAAATGTTCCAATACAGCCTGGTTCCTCGTGCAGGTATTTTCCTGTCACACTTCCAGTTCCCATCATCTTTAACAAATGCTCAAAAGGCCTTCACCAAATTACAGCAACTCAAATCCACCAAAGAATTGGCTTCTTATGCCTTTTATTATGCAGGTATTCCTGAGGAACCATTCATTCCTCCTACTTGGAATATGTCTCTAAGCCTTGATGATGGCTTACTCTTCATCTCTTATTGCTAAGAAAAAAGATCAGATATACTGGGAAAGCTACACAAATATTTTACAAAGGCTGTGCCTCTTGGCAATTATGTACACACCGTAGTTATTGCAGTTGCTATGGCTCTACTTCTTTTCCATGTGAAAGAGTTTGAAAACATTGGATGAAACCAAGTTGGGCTGGTTTTCAGACAAATTACTCAGCTGCCCTTTGGCTGCAGTTGCAGCATTCGCCCACCCCTCCCCTCCAGTTTAATTTCCAACTTTATGGATTAAATACTGCTTTATGGATTAAATACAGCTTTGCTTAATCAAAGACAAAAGCAGCCAGGAGACAGCGCACAGCAAAGGACCCTTTCTGGCCGTACCCCTCTGTGGGCATTTTGAAGAAAGGCAGGCCCCAGAGGGAGAAGAGGACAAGAGAAGGCAAAGGTGAAGGCCTTCATCAACAGCAAAAAAGCACAGTGCCTTACTGAATGGAAGGAAACATGATTTATATTTTTCCTACGGTGAGAGGCAACCCTAGTTTTTACATTCCTTTGCTTTCTTTTGAACGATTAACTCATCAGTTAAATGTTGTTGGCTCCTGTAGAGGAGCTAAGACAAGCAACATATTTTTATTTAAGCAAAACAGGGATATTTTGAAAAATATGTATGCATAGAGGCAAGGGAGACTTTACAGATATGTGTGGCATATGAGTTTTTCTGCCATGCTCATCTGTGCAGGACGTGGATATGTTCCAGAGCTGCGGTGAGTCACGTGGCAAAAGAACAACCAGTTGCTGGTTGTCTGTCCCACCATCTCCTCTCAGGGGCAGGGATGTATTGCGCTACCAAACTCTTGCTGCTTATGGTGACCTGGTCTTCTTAAATCATGGAAATGAGCAGAGGCTTCCAGGCACGTGGCCACTGGCATTTTAAGGTTTTATACATTTTGCTGTATGTATCCATGGAGGATATATGAAGTCATTTTTAATAATCGTGGGTTGAAACAGTAGGCTCCAGTAACCAAATAAACATTGCATCACGTTCTCCTACCATTTACAATGGTGAACTTTAGAGGGAAATTTGACCTGCCGTATATTATATGTATTCACTTGTTATAGAGCATTATACACTAGGCATTTATGAACTGTAAACAGGTTTAATTCTTTTAGAAAGAAATAAAAAGGAAGCCAATACTCAAAAGGGAACGTAGCTTTGACAGCATTCAATTTAGATACGATACTTTATTGCTTGTAAAATAACCTGTGACAACAGTGATCTGTGGTCAAGTAATGCTGCTTATACGACCGACGTGCTTGAGTCCTTCGCTTCTTGCTTATTGATTTATTGATTACCGGTTAGGACTAAATAAAATCAGGCATCTGTGCAGTGACCAATGTGAGGTTAGTTTTCTGTCCATATTGTGAAAAAAGTGTCCACAAGTTTAAAAAAAAACCAAAAACCAGCTTCTACTGATTGTTATTTTATTGCCTTTACAGTGGTAGAGAGTTGGCTTTATGGAGTTATGACTTTAGAAGCAGTTTCTGCTCAGTTATTTTGATGTACAAATCCATGGTACACCACACACACACATACAAGGAGGGGCAACTTTAAACTTGTCTTCATCTTGAAGACTCCACAGAGATTGCATTAGCTAACTCCAGCTACAAGCATCGAAGAAATGCCACACAGTATTTGTGCATTTCTTCCCAATTCAGCTTTCACCTTTGCCTCCTTCACATTAACGGCATCAACTTTGCCCCCCTACGCTCAATCCATTTATCATCAGGCTAATGAAGCACCTTTTCTTGATTTTCTTTCGTGTATTGGAAAGCTTACCTACAGGCCACTTCTGAACTTGCCAATGTGCTTTTTTCACCTTGATCCTATCTCTAGGAATCATTTTTCATGCCTTTGAGTCTTATCTTAAGGCAACTGTTTTTATAGTGGGGAAAAGTCCTGGGTCTCCCTGCTCCAGTAATGTATGGACTTGATGCTGCTCCTCCCCACCAGGACAGCTGGGAAACCTGTGCCTCAGTTCTACAAGCAACAAGCTCTGTCAATTGCCTGTTCACTTCTGGGTGCCGCTTCAGAAAGCTTTGCTTAGTCTTCAAACAGTTTTCCATCAGGCACGCATACAGTCAAGGGATGAAGGTGAGAAAAGAACTCGGCCCCTGCTCCGCTTTAGAGACCTTGGAGGAAATGCAGCTGGGGTGGGCCCAGACCTCCTCCTCCCAATATCCTTGTCAGTGATGTACAGGCTCAGATGTCCCTTGTCCTCATGCTGTGCCTCTCCCATCACACACAGTGCACCATCCCACCCCACCCCATCCTCCCTCCAGGAAAGGAAGCTCCTTGACTGAGTGGGACAGCCCCAGCCAGGAGCTGCACGGGTTGGGTGGGNCCTGTAGGGCTCACCCTCACCTTGCCTTTCTGTCCACGAGAAAACACTTCAAAGTGCTATTAAGGTAACAGCTTCAAACAGAGAAATAAAGGCAAAATCACTGCAAGCAAACCAGTGTTCATAGCTCCAAAACAATGCATCGAATCTGGAACCAGCCTTGGGAAATGCTTTCATAAGCTCTGAGTCAACGTAAATGCAGGCTGCCAGCTGAAGGAGCGATCTTGTGATGTCCCTTACAAAACAGCTCCAGGCTGCCCTGGTAACTCCTCCTGCCACGGATGCTGCCTGAGGGAAAGGTCACAGGCTCTGGACCCCAGCAGCAAGCACAGGGTTTAATCTCCTTGACACATCCTACTCTCCAGAGGAAGCTTTATTTAATTTCACTGATTCAACTGACTGCAAAAAATAACAATAATTTGATGCTATTAATCAGATTATACTAACTGGGCTGTAAATGGCTCCCGTAGCCTCACAGGATCCACTGGGAAACCAGCTTCAAGTGAAAAGTGAATGATCTCCATCAGGGACATGTGCCTGTGTGGGAGCCACATCTGCTCAGCACCAGGAGAAATTCGGCAGGGACCTTCTTGGTAGCTGGCTGCAGGTAAAGTTTATCACACCAGTTAAGGTAATGTCTCGCTGCAGCAGCACAGCCTTCCAAGGCTAATCCAAGGACTAAGCCTGGAAAAGAAAAGCTATAGATGTTGCAGATAGGTCTTATCTGCAGTGTTTCTTTACGTACCATTTGCGAAAGAGAAAATCACAATTCCACGGAAGAGGTAAAGCCTTCATATTCCAGTACGTACAGTGAAGACCACTTGCTTTTTTTCTCCCTCAATACCATTAAACAGCATAAATTTAAAACACTGTAAATAGTGGAAAAAACTTAGGAAACTCTATGCTTCATTATATCCCTATCCCAGCCCTTTTTTTAATGTCCAAGGTGGAGCCAGGGCTGTAAGCTCAAACTGTTGCCAAGCCCATGCCGGCCCTCATAACGCTTGTCTCTTGCCACATCAGTCAGAGCCCACATACAGAGCCAAAATTACCCGGTCCTGGGACAGAGGGGTGCAGACGTGTACTTTTCTAATGCAGCTTTTTTTTTTTTTTGGTGTGTGTGTGTGTGTGTGTTTTTTTTTTTTGTTTTTGTTTTTGTTTTTTTTAATTTGGCAAAGGCTAAGGTTCAAGGCAAGTCTTTTTAGACATATAAAAAGTCACATTTCTAGATTTAGAAGCCGGCTCCCTCCTTCTAGTTTGAAAGCAAATTTTTTGTAAATTTTTAGGCTTGTCTGGCAATGTCACTGTGGAACCAAGTATATCCTGGTAGAAACATGATGAAGATACAGCTCAGAGATACAAGACTGATAGGAAACAACATTACCTATGAAGCAGATAATTGCTAAAATAACTGCAAGATTCACAGCCATTCTTATAAATAAAGACTTGACATGATTATTTTTTTTCTACTACCAGTTGACTAACTGCATGGAAAGAAAATTTTCAAGCAATTAGGGTTTTGGGGGAATTTGTTTTGTTTTGGTTTGATTTTAGTGAGATGCCAATGTTATTCTCAGCAGAGGGTTTTTTAGGCAGCTCCACCAATTACAGAATTAAGGGTTCGGCAAGTAGTGCTACATGCCCTGGAGCGATCCAAAGGCAGTAGCTCCCATTCGTGATGATGATCCACCTTCTGCTGATGATAGTCTTTTGGCAGATATCTAAAGAACATACAGATATTATGGCCATTAACACTTACAAAACTTTCCGTAAGATCAGACCAGTTCAGACCTGTGTCACGGCCAGATTACAGCTGGTAGCTGTATCCCGCCTCTCCCTGCTGTCCCTTACACATTCACAGCATGTCAATGCCGCGCAGCTAGCAAGGAGAGGAAACCTGTGCTCTGGCTCTGTTAATGCTACCACCACCCTTAGTCAGGAGGCACCTAAAACTCTCCCTTCTGCTGTTTCCAACTACTTGCATCGTTACGTTCATCGGGAGATTCCCCCGGATGGGCACATTCATCCCCCTGCAAGCGAGAGCCCTGCACAGCGAGGCATCTCACGCCAAACGCGCTGCTCCGTATGCTTTTGTATCGGGGCAGCCTCGAGCTTGCAACCCAGAGAAACTGCTGACGTACCGGCGCTACTCTGGCAAAAACCAGCTACGGTTACTGGACAAGGTATTTTGCGTTTTCCAACTCGTACATAGCAGCTTTGTTGCAAAGAATGTACAGTTGCAGATTTCAGAGACCCCTCTGAAAATTAGATACCAAGTGTACGTGAATGTAACCTCACCTCTCGCATCACCCTTCGGGGACCTTGTTTCTGTCTCTCCTGCCAGGCGCCTGAGCAAGCCGCATGTGGGAGAAATGTGGGTTGGGGATCCTGCATTCAAAGGGCTGGGGCAGGATGGACAGTCCCATCTCCTACAGAGCCGCTCTGCCCTGCCGTCCTTGCCGTATACCCTCCCAAACAACTCCCCGTGCACACAGAGATCCAACCAGCTGGACAGCGGGGTGCGGAAAGACATTCGGCCCACGGCCTCCCTCCTCCGCCACAAATTTCTTCCCTTGCTGAAAAGATTTAGCAGTGTGCTGAGTCTTATTAAATGTCACAAAGAGCCAAACAGTAACGCTTAATACTGAAATTCTTTAAAGTATCAGATTTCTTCCTTTTAAAAATTATTTCATTTTCACACTTTTATTCCTGTTTTTCTCCCCCCCCCCCATGGCTACACACTATGCACAAATGTACGCTGAAGGGCAATTGCTTAAACCACAGCTCTTCAGGAACGGCTCTAAGAGCGGAGGAGCGTAGGCTGACCCCAGCCCAACAACACAATCCTGCTGGAGAAAGCGCAGATGCCACGCTTGGGTCTCTGAGAGCTCAGCTCACAAGCCCTGGGACATGGTATTTGTGTTACACGCAGCACAGATGTGCCTTCGCTCTGCTGCCGCGTCACGTTTTGGATGTTGCACTCCGTGGAAGGTGCAGACTGGTTGAAGAGAGTGCAGAGAATACCAAGATTGATCAGGTATCTAGAAAAGTTGACTGACAAGGAAAGATTGAAGACGGAGGGCATAAGACAAAAGAATGACCATGGTAACTGTCCAAATACCATCTTTGCTGCTGCGAAGAGCAAAGGGAGTAACCCCACGGACACAAGAAATAACAGTTCAACGGGCAGCGAGGAGGAATCAGGTAATAGAGGAACAGCAGCTTTCTCAGGGCGAAGGTGGTGATGTCCTGCAGAGGTGTTTGGAAAGGCTGTGGTGTGATGGAGGTCTCTTAGAAAAATCTGTTGGGAATTATACAATGTTGGCTTTAGAGCGGAGGAAGAGACGGCTGTTTTCTGTGATTTCTATCTTACGATCCTGCCCAGCAGACTTAAAGTGGAAACTTCACATGCTCTGAATGCATTGCCTGTGCGTGGAGCGCAGCAAGCTGGGTTGGTCTTGTTTAGCAGAGAGCCAACTTTTAAGTGAAACAGCGTGCATACAGAACTTTTATATTGGCAATAAAATGCTTTGGCGAAGAGAAAAATATTATATTTCACGCAAGAGTCTGTTCCAGTACAGCATAGATTGGATCAGCTTAGCTCTTCAGTTTGGCTAGGGGAAAATGATTTCATTTTAGTTGTCTTTCCCTTCCGTCTCTGACAGATCTATCAAAATACTGGACTTATCAGTTAAAGTTTCCAGCCACTGTAAGTTCAGTCTCAAATGGCAAAGCCTGGCAGGCAAGCTGAACCATACAACTAGAAAAATAATATTCTGTAAGCCTGCCAGCTATTTTAAAGGTCATTAAATGAGAGGAGCACATCCATGACAGGCTCTTCATACAAACTGTGCTGAACTGGACTGTAAACAGCTCATACACAAGACCAGCTACTTCATTTTAAGACAGACCAACCACTTGCAATACTACATCGGTGTGAAGTGGTTTACTTAAATGTAAGTGAGGGCTATTCCTACCCGAAGGAGTAAGGACACAGCAAAGACAACGTTGTGGGTTTGAGATGGGCGGATTTTCCTTGCTAACAATGGGATACAGCCTGGTGTAGCAATCGCTGCAGCTCCCAGGGTTTGCAAGTTTTTTGCAGTTCTCTGTTCCTCTGAGATGTGTGTTTGAATGAAATATAGATGATGGGGGTTTTTTTGTTTGTTTTGTCCTTATCTAAAGAGAGATGGAAGTTGCAAGTGATATGTTAGCAAATTCTTTGAGGTATTTCTAAAAGCTGTTAAAAGCACAAACAACCCAAATCCAGCCCTCAACATCTGTTTGTTGTTTTTTGGGGGTTTTTTTGTTTGTTTTGTTGTTTTTTTTTTTTTTTTAAAAAGAGTCTGAAAAATCCACAAGCCAGGCTAAATGGCAGAGTAGGATCAGAGTCAATCCTGATGGTCAGTCATGAAGCCAAATGTCTAAAGAAGCAAAATATTTTAACAGATACACAAGCTACTTTACTACAATAAATCATTGCCAGGATCCTGGAGTTCTGGGGAAATCAATCCTGGATACAACACACTGTATTTTGGGTGGACAGAACAGTGTAGCACTTTTCTAAATTACATTTAACTGTACTGATTACATACGTGCAAGATGTACATACCAAAACGGACTGTTACATCTTACTAACTGTCAAGAACAGAATCTGTCAGGCTATGTTTTAAAATCCTCAGAAGATAAATGCTTCGCTTCGGAACCACAAGGTGCACTTTTTCTAAATAACTGAAGATACCAGGTTCTGGGGAAACCAGGAAGGCTTCAACAAATATGGAAACAAGTATTAGCTGTCCTCCAGCAACACGGTTATAGAGCTGCTTGGGAGAAATAGGTTTACTTGGTAGTATCTCAGACTAAAAAGTGTGCAGAGCATTACAGACTTACACACACGTGTTAGTTTGATAACTGCTACTTGCAATTCTGAACAATAGCATTTAAATAGAATATCTGCTTACTGTCACGATGCAATTTATTTACGTTACTTTGAAAAAGAACAGTATCTTTTGTATGGTCTCTTTGTTGATAAATAGGAATCAACTCTCTCTAGTCTGAATGAGGACCATGGTAATAAGAAGATGATTTCATCTGCGTATTTTGGATTTTAAAATATAAAGGGAAGTTTTAGAGAGAAAAAAAAAAATGAATGAATGATTAGCCAAAAAAATAGCCCAATTTAATTTCACATAAGTTTAGGAGGATGCTTAAAAGCAGCCTACAAACAAAAATAGATGCACTGCTGGGTGATGCATATGCAATTGGAGTTAATGGAGCTTTTGTGTCTATTAAAAATTAGCTACAGTGCATTGAACGCTGCCTTGCCTTCTCCCTGTCCAGACTATGCCTTAGGGAGTAAAACATTTTAGCCATCCCATAGACATCACAGGTGGTCAAATATTTTGAGAGAAGACAATTTGCAGCATGACTTGCCTTGGAGCCAAGGGCTCTATAAGCAAATTCTGCACAACCAGATCTTCAAGAAAGCATAATGAGGTAAGCAGCTGGATTTCCATCAATACCATTTCTGAAACGAGAGTGCTGTATCGAGCTACAGGAATTCAGTCACGCTGCTGCGAAGGTTCGCAGGAAGAAACACAAAGCAAACTGCAATGCTGGTGGCACAGGACCCAGGCAGCAAGGCTAATTTATTTGTATATTTGAATATATATTTAAAATCAGGACAGCTCATGTCCCGCAAATCACGGGGCTGAGCAAGGCCCGGTGTGTTTGTTCCTCCCTGAGCAGCAGGGATGCCGGATAGGTGCCAAATGCTGTCATGATGGGGTGGAGGTGAGCTGGGAAGTGGTGATTTCAATACACTGCTGGAAATCTCTTCTTCCAAGCACAAAGGGAATGGTGTGCTCTACTCCAAAGGCGTGTCCACAGAAATAGCTCCTAAAATTCGGTTCTCCTATAAAAATGGAAAGACCAAAACCTCAAAGTGGCTGAAGCCCTGTGAACAACAGAAGATAATTGGGGTAAAGGTTCAGAAGAGATCAGTAGATTCAAAAATGCTCTAGTACCTAAGCCAGAGTCCGTATAGTAAGACAATCTTATTTATACAGTATGCTAGTAGCAATATTACTTTTTTTTTCCCTGTTTCTTCTTTTGCTAATCTACTAAACTTGTTTTTTTCCATGTTTCAAAAGAGGAGCGATCTATTCTCCTCCTTGATTTTTCAAAATAAAGCCAAATTACCAGGTTTTGAAACTGCTCTTTCAGTTGACTGGAGCCAGGGTGGGACTATTCCAGTAAGGGGAAAAAAAAAAACCCAAAACCAAAACACTAAAAACCCTCTTGATTGATCAATCCAGATTGACAGGGTATAATTACAGACACATCATAAATACATAAAGCATGGTCTTACAATTAACTTCAGCCTTTTAACTTGTCCTACTCTTGCACTTGAGTAGCGTTTAAAAATGTCCCCTTTATTTATACACCGACACACTCGAAGTAAGAAATACTGCTTCTTTTAAAGCCTGGTGTCTGCTTGCCCCTGTACCTCGCTCTTGTGCACAAAATCTATTTGCTGACGTCGAATACCCAAGTTGCAGCCCTGCAGCAGCTCACGAGGCTGAGGACAAGGAGCTGCTCACTCCCTGGGGTCACTCTACCATCACTGCTCCATCACCCACCCCCTCCCTCAGTTAAAGGCAACCTGCAGCCCAAAGACCACTCCATCTATCCCCCACGCCATTCCCTAGTGCTTCCATCCGTCCATCCATCCCAGCCCACTTCTCTTTCCCCTCCTAGTGCAAAACTATCCCCACTCCCACACTAGCAGCTTCTTTCCAGGCCTGTGTGGGTGAAAGTACAGACAAGGACTATGGGAAGGAGTAACCTGATGTTAAGAGGGTCCCACCAGCCTCTGCACAGTTATCATTGATAACAACCAACCTGTCTCCAGCTACTAGTTTAACTCTGAAAGATCGACTCAGCTGTCCCTTCTGCAGTTCCTTGGATCTTTGCAGCTTTACAGTAGCTTCATGTAGCACATGCCTTCAATGTACCTGCTGATGCATTTAGGGACATGAAACCTCTGCTTCCAACTGAGCAGGTCAGAGCTCTGGCATCTTTTTCAAAAAAGATGGCTCCTTCAGGTATTTATGACACTGAGGTAAACTGGGAAATCTGTTCCATCATACAAAACTATATTTCAAAAATATGGGTCAAACTTCACCACGTTCGACCATGAACATTTGGACGTACTTTACAGTGCTGTTGCAGGGCGGACATTCATCAGACCCTTCACAGCTTCCCCTATACCGCCAGAGAACCAGTTTGCTCTCTCTAGTCCATGCAGCGGATGTCACACCCACACGTTTCTTCACTTGCTTCATTTTCTGCTTCTGCTCTACCACCTTTGCTAACTCCCAAAGGCAACTATTCTTACACCTATAATTGCATTCAGAGATGTCTTGGGCAAAAGAACAAGCATCAGGCTTTTGCTACCCACATCATTTGCAGAGATTAATTAGGGGAAAAGAGAAGAGGTGGTGAAGCGTTAGGAGCCAAGATCTGGAACAGAAAAAATGGCAGTGCTGTCTGCTTTAAAATATGAATAGCCTCTCCTTCTGCAATCCCATCTCTGAAATTCTTATTTCGTTCCCTCATTACCACTCAGCGTCTGCCACTTCCCACACTGCTCACAGCACTAGCAATATACAATACATGGAAAAAGGCTTTCTCTTAATACAATTTCTGATAATATTTCATGTTCTAGAAGAGCTAGATCAGTGTATCATCTTTGTGTCACTGCCGCTACTTCTACCACAGGAAGTTTCAGTTGGCTTTTCTAGGCACTAAGAGTTATTGGGACTTCCCCCCCCCCACCCCTCCTCCATGCAGAATAAGTTGCCTGAGCAGGCAGATCTTATTCTGGGGCGAGAGATGGGGAAGGAGAGGGAGGAGCAAAGATTCATGCCAAAAAGACAAAACTATGTCATCTGTGGCTGCCGGACATTTCACCAACTAGATGCTGTCACCCACCAGTAAGTAGCATCTCATTATTACCAAAGTCTCAAATGCATTCACAAAGCAAATCTTCCCCTCCTCCTCCCCGCCCTCAGCTACAGTTTTTATTCTAAACTTTCCCACTTGATTTTTAAGGCAAATCTTCAGCCTTTGCACTTGCTTTACTAAATCTTAAGAATGGAAGTTCGGGTAGCAGCCTGATTTTGCAACTGGTCTGAAATGCTAAGGTGGTCCCCACATCTTAGAAGACAACAACAATTTAGTTCTCACTATCCAGGCTTTCACCTGGGGAAACATCAGCATCAATCCAGAAGCTCTCAACTCAAGCTACAGTGCATTTCGAAAGGCAAACATTATAAAACACAGCTAAAAATCTTAAATAAAGCCAAATAAAATCAATGACAAATCAACGGGGAAGAGCAGGAGACATAGCTAACCCCAAACATTCAAAAAATGAGTCAGTCCTGAGGAACAAGTTGGCTTTTTTTGTTCAAACCTCTACAGTAAGCTGAGTTCATGTTCTCCAGGTATTTACCACTCCTGAAGACACACAAGGTTTAAGGGGGAGCTACAAAAGTCTCATGTGGCCGGAGGTGCCAACTTCTAAAGAAGACAGCACACAGAACAGCAGGAGCTTGGGTAAGGGACACATCAGCTGTCTGAAACTTGTCCTCCCCTCATGAAAAATGCAGGGAAAGAGGTAGTTTCTTCCACAGAAGGGAGCTCTCCTCCCCGCCCACTCTCCTCTATGGATTGTACTGAGAAGTGGTTAGTCATAGCAGGACACAGATGCGTTCATGCCTGGATGATGAAACTCAGATAACAAGAACATGTTCTTGTCTACAGGCCAGGAAACAACCACTTGTTTTCTTCACAGACCAGATTTTATAACTCCTTTGTGATGGGGAGAACAAGAATCACTTTTGTTTAGCCTTACTTAGCATACTGGGGAAATACATGGGTTTTACTTCCCACAGCGTACGAGCTTCTGGTTCTTCCAAGTTTGCTTTCTGTTGCGGCTTCTATTTCCTCACAGGCTATCAAATGACACACACACACACTGCAGGCTGCACAGAGCTGTTGGCCATGAGATCTGCAGAAGACTAACAACAATGAAGACCAAAGGTTGTGGACGTGGATGAAGCTGACGGAGAAAGGCAATTACTGCACAGCAGGGGTGTGTACCTGGCAAAGAAAAAGCCCTCACGCTGAGGTTTGGCCCCTTGAAACATGTAACTTTGCAAGCATTCATTTGTAATTCAGCGAGTTCATCATCTTAATTTGAATGAGACACTAATGAACTGGTCTGAAAATATTTACATGTTTGGTTATGATCGTCCTCTGAAATTACTGTCCTTACTCTGAGAAGACATGCACAACACGGTAAGAAGTTGAGCACTCCCTGCATTTGGCAGCACGTAGGAAGGACGAGCAAAACCACAGTGAGCCTTTCTAGGGGTGCAGTTACTGACCTTGTTCAGGTCTTCATGCTCAAACAGTCAGAAAACACAGTGATTTGCTGAGCATTACAGATTCCTAATCCAGAACACCCTGACTCAACAGTCCTAAGGCTGAAAGTTAAAAACAACTTTTTCCAAGGCCAAACTTGATGGATTCAGAAAGTCAATGTAGTAGCAAGTACAAAACCAAATTAATAAACCAAAAAACCTTTTAAGCAATGGCACTTCCATAGTGAGTGCACAACTTGGAAATGTCTTTGAAATCCAATTCAAGATTCAAACCTTACCAGAACATCGAGTGGTTTCAGTGTTGTGTTGTTTATAAAGTACACTGAAGCAGCCCTTGGCATTCAGTACTGCTTCAGCAGTTCATTTTGTTACTAAAACAAGGGCTCTTGTTAGTCACCTCATACCAAACAGACTTTAATGTACTAAACTGTACGAAATGTTTCTCCTTTCATCCTGCCATAAGACGAACCATAGCGCAAGCAATACCTGTAGCTGTGCTAGTGCTCAATAAGCCGTTGAATGATACTTCATAGGAAAGAAATCAGGACCGGTGTTACAAACTTTCACAGTTCCAATATTATTCTAGTTTAAGGGGATGAAGAGCTTTAATGAAGCTTCCTGAGGTGTTATAGGTCAAACTAGAGAATTCTCCTCTCCCCACTTTACTAGTACCTTTGTGCTCAGTCTGGTTTCATATGGATCTCTCCTGCATTGCTTAAAGATCAGCAAAAGTCATTACCACGTCCAGCAGGCTCAGCAATCAGTGCCAGGACCTATACACATTTCTCCCTTCTCAGTGTATTGTGTTCAATATCTCAACGACCATGAAACTGGCAACAAGATATTTACTTTGATCAAGGTGTTTATTGCATCTCAGAGGGCACACATGCACTGGGGTTTTTTGTTTTTTTTGGTTGGTGGTTTTTTTTTTTTTTTTTTTCTTTTTGTTTAAACTGAAATACAAAGAAGAGCCATTTTGAAATTAGCTTTTTATAGAACTTTCTCATTACTGTGTATGTTATCCCCACAGCAACTTCAGATACAACCACTTTTAATGGTACCATACATTGATTAAATAGTTCATTTGAAAGACTTTAGGTGAATATCTTTCCAACCCGATATGCTTTTACAGAGAACTGCCAAGCCACTTGTAACACTGATCAACAGTGACCTCATTGAAGAGTCAAGATCTTACGCCAAGCCATCAGCTGGAACAGTATGAGAACAAATAAAAATTAAAGAAACACAGTATGTACAGTAAAGGGCACGGATCTCTGGATCAGAATTAAATCTAATCACCAATAGTACAAAAGCTACTCACAGCGCATTCGGGGCAATGGAGAAAACACTAGCCTAAGGCATACACAGGTAAGCACTAAATTAAGAGATGTACGTAAGAACTGAACAGAGATGAGTAACATCACTTGTAATGTTTTGACTACAGATATACCAAAGAGTGCTCTCATATTTGAAATCCCTTAATGCCTGCACAACTATGGTTGCTTTTTCCAACTACACGGAGAGAAACTGACCCTTTACTTATTTTCAGTGCATTTCGCAAGAACTGATAAATATGCCAATTTTAAATGCAAAAACTTAAATAATTAAAATAGATTTTAAAATAAAACCAGCAATAAGTATGGTATTCTTTCAGCTATGATTTTTCATTCTTGGTAAATCATCAAAAAAGTATTTGTTATGGAAGTTTACCTTTATATTACTTTAAATTATCTTAACATATACAGTGCCACAAAAATAAAACATTTTTTCCACGACAATTGAAATTCCTGTGACTGAAAAAAAAAAAAGTATTCCACACAATTTCATAAGTATTTTCCTTACTATCTGGTATTATCACACTATGTTTCGTAACAGATAAAGGAGAAATTGAGTCCTAGGGAAATTTTAGGTGTCCTCAAAAAGTTATATACATTGAAACCTTCAAAAACCACAGACATCGCTCCAAATGGCTCACCAAACAACAGCTGCATAATCTGTCCCTGTGGGATAGGTTCAGAAAAGCACTAGAAGGCATCAGAAACATACATCCATTGTTTAAATTGTAAAACACAAATAACCCAAGTACACAAATTTCGAGAGAGTAGGGATAACAGCTAAGGTAGTACACATTCCTAATGTTCACTTTCACAGCTGTGCTACACGTTTCAGGAGGAAGAGAAAGTCTGAGTAAGCGCTGGGTTTGGTACTGGTGGCTCACTTTGAAACTCTGAGCATCTGTTTGTAGACTCCAAACTCACGTTTTTATCATCCAGTCAGAAAAACTGCAGCTGTGAAAACAGAGAAGTATTAGATGAAAACCTGAATAATGAGGTAGATAAAGCGTGTTCTAGAAAAGACACCAAATCTGCTCATCGCTTCACACCTCAAAGGAGTTGTTATCTGTTTTTAATGAGGTAGCAGTCTTCCCACAGATGGTTAACGAATCTGTCTACTACAAACCCAAGCCAAAAGCAGTGAGTCCTAGCAATGAAGGTGCATCTCCACTCCTGGCCACCTCCACCAAGCGCCAGTTACACCTCCCCGGGGCTGGAATTTGGAGAAGAGGGAAGTGAGAGTGGGTGGTGTCTGCTAAGAGCAGCCTGATCCCATCCACTGCTGCTAACTCCAGTGCAGAGGAGGCTTAGAACAAGTCTTAGAATTAAGCTCTAGAGAGAAAGAAAAGGGACTTACGAAGAAGGCTTTGAAGATATGTAATGATTGTCCTGACCTCGCAAATTATTCTAGTCTTAATTATAAAATGCCTACTGTACTTCTGCATTATTATTTTTTAATTGGCTTAAGAGTTGAATTCAATCTGATGTTTCTACTTGGCTCTCTTCACATCCTTCTCCAAAATCCTCAAAGTAGTGTTTTTGCCTTTTTTTTCCCCATCCGTTCTGCAGTACTGTTTTTTCGCTTCTCCTCCATTTTTTCTTTTTATTTACTCCTCTGTTCTTCCCCACTGTTGTTCTGCTGCTCAGGACCTCATGCCTTAGCATTCAGAAAAGCAGTGCCTTGAAAACTTGAATGGTGGACGAGAACAGTAGCTGGCAGCAGTTAAGAGATGCAAATGTCCTTTCCTTGACGATCAGGATACCTGAGGTTTTGCCCTTTTGATATCAAATCTGTTTCCACACTGAAGACTGGAACAAGCCACTTCAACACTGTTTTGCCCCCAGTATTTGTACCCTGCTATGATTCTATTTGCTTCAGTACTAATTTTAAGAGGGAAAAAAAACCAACCCATGAACCTTTGGATTGAATCAAAACAAGGCAAAAATGGAAGTTATGGATTAAAGATAACTTCTCCTGGCAGTCACTTTTGGCAAAAAAGAGTAACCAGAAGTCCAAATTTCAGGCTCAAATTAAGAGTGTGGACAGAGAAGTCATGTTTCTGTTTAAACCACCACATTATCAGTGCATGCTTCTACCTATATCTGCAGCTACAATTTTATCAGTCATATTCAATCTACCGGCCTAGTCAACATCTGTGTGCCAGACACATACCACTGCATAACATGCTTAGGCAGTCACAGAATACCTTATCGTTTACAAGAAATCCTTGATGTTAAGATCCGCTAATGGGTCCTTTGTTGGAGGTTTCTTGGGACTCTGAGTAGCAGGAGTTGGGCTTGGAGAAAGCTAACAGACGCCAGCCAGGAAGGCAGAAAAAAAAAAAAAATAAAGCAGACAAGGATACACAAGCATTAGGTAGATATAGCTGGTTCCCACACATGCACATTGCAAGCATACAAAGTTCTAAATTTTTTTAAGTTCAGTGTGCTGCCATTTTGCTCAAGCATTGTTTAGACTCCATCCTTACTACAGGGCTAACAATGTTTGGCTGGTTTAATGGAGACTGCTACAGAAACTGCATATTCTAATTAGCATAGCTTCAAATCGCTCTCTCCCTGTAAGACAGAACGGTGTCAGGATCATCAACCCGGAGAGAAGTTAAGCAATTGTTAAACACCAAGGTGCAGAATAAGCAGAGTGCATGCTGCAGAGTACATCTGAAAATCCCAGCGACTGGCATTTAAGTACAAGTTTTCTACATTGGCAGTGTAAGTGTTCAAGGCCAGGTTGGATGGGGCTTTGGGCAACCTGGTCTAGCGGAGGGTGTCCCTGCCCATGGCAGGGGGTTGGAACTAGATGGTCTCTGAGGTCCCTTCCAACCCAAACCTTGCTATGATTGTATGATAAATACGAGCCCAAAGCATACTGGAGATGTGACTATATTATACTCTGTTCCTCCTCTGGTAGGTATAAAAATCATCAATTATTCCCCAGAAAGTGTCAGTTTTTCAAGTTCCCATGCAATCCTTTTCACTATGGAGTCAAATGATTCTTCCACCCTGACCTTAGTCCCCCCTGCCTCCACCTTACTCAGGGAACCAGGCGTTTTGCACTGAAAGAAACCCAGCAAGCTACCAGTCTAAACCAGTTAAACTTGCATTTACTGAGAAATAGCTGTCATCCAAGAACTTGAGACCTTAGCTTGTTCATAAGCAGAAGGTCGGGTTTGTGAAGAATCCTCTTGGTGGGCTGAGAGGGAAGAGGCACAGTGCAGCTCTAGTAAATGTTGACAAGTGCTGAACAGAATAGGAATGGCCATCAGCTCCACTTTGAGCTTTACTCAAGTCTACCCCAAAAACAGATCTTGGACATGGTAGGAGACTTTTCAAACCTGTTCTGTTGGTCTTGTACAAGGGAACTGAAAAAAAAATAAAAAATCAAGGTGCTTCATGTGATCTGTTGCATGTCAAGGATTGACTTAGACAAGTATACTCTTTGCTGGGTAAAAAACTAGCTGGATGGCCAGGCCCAAAGAGTTGTGGTG
>VXBL01003104.1:206017-272266 GCA_013400195.1 Aramus guarauna
GGGTGTTGGTCTCTTTTTCCAAGTAAGAAGTGATAGGACAAGAGGAAATGGCCTCAAGTTGTGCCAGGGGAGGTTTAGATTGGATGATTAGATAATAGGAAAGACATTCTTCACCAGAAGGGTTATCAAGCATTGGAACAAGCTCACCAGAGAGATGGTTGAGTCACCATCCCTGGACATATTTAAAAGACATGTAGATGTGGTGCTTAGGGACATGGTTTAGTGGTGGACTTGGCAGTGCTAGGTTAACAGTGGGACTTGATGATCTTAAAGGTCTTTTCCAACCAAAACAATTCCATGATTCTAAGTCAGGCAGCTGATACTATAAGAAATGTCTTTTACAGTCCCTACAGCTAAACTTGAACTTAGGACAAGCTATTTTCTAGAGAAACGGAGAACAATTAAACATCCATCTAGCAGTAACACTTACCTGCACACCAGGGCCAGCGGCAGCTCCAAATGGTGGCCTCATCATAGGCTGCCCATACATAACTGGCTGCTGGGGCATCATGGGTACGCCTGTGCCTGCTGGGGGCTGTAAATTAATGCAGTGTGAGTCGGGTTCTGGGTGAAGAAAGGAGAGCAGCGTAACAAAATAGACTCACCATCCCAAATGCTGCTCCTGGCTGTGGGACAGGTGGAGTACCTCCTGTGGCAGGAACAGCACTTGCTGGAGGCACGGCTCCTGTCTAAAAATTAAAAAAANTCAGTTTCTTTAAAAAAAAAAAAAAAAATTAAAATGCAAGAGTCTCTGTAACATCAACTACCTGGAAACCACACAGTCTCCAGCATTCTCAAAGTTGTTCTGGAAAGTACGACTGTTATGTAGCAGATAATACCTAACCTCAAAACCACAATGCTTCAAAGACTGAGAGTTGAATGAGACTTACGCTGATGCTCAGCTTGCTTTTTCATAAGAAATCAAGGGTGATAGACTCCATACTCTTCATGAATGAAGTCCATTTACTGAATACAACTCAAAATAGGCCCAAGAAAATACATACTTTTCTCCTCCTCGTACATAGTGTAACAAAGCATCCCAATTTCATAATTGATAGCCAACACACTATTGCACTTCTTGTAGCGCTGTATTTTAGTAAAAGCTTAAGCAGATTGTAAAACTAAGGGAAATAACTGCTATAATTGGTTTCCAACTAAAAAAAAAAAATAGTAGTGTTATGCAGTGAGATTCATTTAAGTTAAAGAGTAAGTTCACACACTTAAGCCACATTCACAACCATTACATACTTTACTACGGAGAGTTTATCTTGTTATGCTTTTCATTCATTCGCTTAACTTATGATTTTCATTCAAATAACAGAAAACAAAAAAGGTGATCTTTCACTAGGATTCAGGAAAAAGAGTACTGTTAGTTTAGTAGTCTGACTGGTAATACAGCACAATGGCATCTTTGAACAAGGCCACCCCACTTATCTACCAGTACCTACACATCAACTCGTTTGGTTCCCTAGTCTGTAACTTCCCATGCACAGAGTCTCCTTACGGCCTTGAAAGCATCCAGGTCTCTCCTTTTCACAGAAATATATAAAATCCAAATTAACAGCTCTGAAGAGAGGGAGGAAATACTGAAGGAAGGTATTTAAAAATGGTAGTAGGATTTTAAGGAACTTCATTACTGCCGTCATATGGCCTAAGTATACCCAGCACAATTTCTCAGGCTATCACAGAAGCTGTAGGATCATGCCTGAGCCTCCACATCCTTACCACCTACTTTGAGTCAGTTATATCCCACCACGCTTGCAGAGTGGTTAGCACGCTTTCGGTTCAAAGGACAGCACATTTCTGGAAATGTGGGAACTACTGACTGCGCAGTCCACTTCTGTGAACGCTGCATTTAGTGCCCTTGGTTGATCCTTGCTTCCAGACTAAAATATACCAGTTTCTTAGGAAACTGGAGACAAGTCAAGATAACCTGTTCCAGATTCAGTAATCAGCAAACACCTTACAGTTTCTGGCTGATAATTATGAACCTCTTTTCCAGTCTGAAAGTTTTCTGGGGAGCATTTCAATTAAAAGCTGTACTGCACTAGCACCACAGCTGTTCCCTAACTAAAACCAATGTCTGGACACTCAGGTATGGAATGCAAGGAACAGAAAGACACAGATTAATGACATCAGATGCAGTGATGTGACTGCAGCCACAGGAACACATTGTAGCTCAAAATCCAGTTAGGCAGATGCCAAGAAAATGGCCACACAAACTGAATCTGCTTTTGCCTCAAGCACTAGAGTCACTCAAGGGAACGGGCTTTTATGAAATTCTGCTGATCGTAATCCAGAAGACGAAAGGTCACAAGGAAGGGAAGAAGTGACCAAAACTTAAGCAGCTCAACAGTCACATGAAGGAAAGCTTCATTTTGGTATCTACATTTCTTTTTCCTGTGGATGTGGTTTTCTTTGGTTTCAAAAAATATTTAGGTGCATGATTTTGAAGAAAAATGTATAGCATCCATATTTTATGAAATGCTATCAAAACCACCCAGCTTTCCAGAAAGGCTAGTTACTTATCAGATGATAAAACCCCTACAATGTAAGGCTAATATTACAGAAGTTAGAAATTTCAGGTAGTACAAGTCTTCAGGTAGTTCACATCCAAGTAAAGCAAAGACAGTTTGAAGCCATTATTTTCAAGCTTACAGCACAGAAATGGTTAATTGCTACTATCATATTCAATACATTGCTTGAGAATTGTCTGCTGGACAGACAGGCCAAGAAGAGCTATGTTAGGCAGCTTCTAGCTAGTTTTAAGTCAGCGGTAGTAACTGTAGTGCAGGTGAGATGCTGTTAGTATCTTCATGTTTAGTAAGTAAGTACAATAAGAAATCAAAAAAATTCACTTACACTGTACAGTATTGCCCAGCCTTTCTATTAAGAAAAAAAGTTGATGTTACAGCTAATACATTCAATGAAGTACCAAGTTCAGGGAATTCTTAACCATAAGGTTAAGGGACAAGTTGGAACATGCTTAGAGTCACATTAACATCTGGCTGTGGCAGCAGGGAACTGAACTGGTCATGCTCCCTTTTGATGGTCCTTTCCTTCCCTTCCCAACCCAACCTTTTTCAAATGGAGGCTGTTTTATGCCCTGTGCAACTTTGATGAAATAAGATTACCTCTCTTGTAGCTTACCCATGATCGAGTTGCCAAACTTTGTATGCCAAATTTAGATTTTTAGCTCAATTCAGTCCTCTTCTCTGAAAGTTAGTGCCTTCTGATACATTTTAGAGGCAGTCCTAACTCTTCCAGACTGTTTTACTCCACTAAACAAGCTGCCTGCTTCTAATCTAACATCAAGTACCTGATAAGTCTGAATACTGTGTAGTCTTTTGATCTACTTCATTCAGGAAAGCTTGGGGAAAAACCTATTTATTTTCTCTCCTTCCAGTACTTCATCTTTGGATCAATACCATTATCTTTTGGGCAATCAACCCAGGCCTGGTGCTGGCAAGACCACATAAGCTAACCACACACTTGGAAATACCTACAGGTATTAAGGATACGTGTAGAGTAACATGTTGACACATACACTAGGCTCTTTTCATTGACCTGAAGTCAATGATTTATTTACGCCAGCTGTAAATCTGGTCTTAAAAATGTGACTTGAAACAATCATATCATTTATACAGAAGCAAACTCTTCAGCTGAAGCATACAGAGCAGCCCCTACACATATGCTTGCATTGTCTCAAAACATTAAGGTTTCAGCACCAGTGGTATCAATGGATCAACCACCTACCAATGGACCACTTGGGACACCACCAGTTGACCATGTTGCAGGTGCTACTTTTGGCTGCCAGTTGGCTCCTCCTGTTAACTTTTTCTCTCCAGCATTCCACTGAAGGTCTCCCCTGATAGAGACAGGGAGAGACACAGCTATTATTTACATACAGTGAAAATGAAAACCAATTGCATTACTCATTAATGTTAAGCTTGCAGCTACATTAGTTTATGGTGTATGCAGTTTAAGTTATTAACAGAAAGATAAACTTTTAGTGCCACTCGGTTTCAAGGGTTATTAGTGGTAGACACCAGTACACTCTATATGGACGTCAGTTACATGGTTATGGCCTTTGTGGTGAGAATTAAGGAGAAGTTTAATTTAGTATTGACCAAAGGTAACATATTATTGCATATACCCTTGCAAAGTAGGAGGAGGGACTGCTACTGCTTATTCTAGTGGGATCAGGCAGTAGAGCTGCCTGCTAGAAGTCTTTGAAAGGTCATTTCATTGCTGAAAGTCTTGCTCAGACAGCTGAAGGAGGAAAGCATTCAGTTCTGAAAAAAGTTGATAGATACAAGAGAAACAAATCATTCATAGAATAAAAGGGCGGTTGCAAAACCAGGTTTTGTCAGAGGCCGCTCTATCCAGAATAAGCTACACCATTAGAATGAAGTATATTGAAAGAAGCTAAGTGTTGGGGATAATCCTCATGATGAGTTTTTACATATCCCTCCTATCATCTCCACAGAGGCACAACACATCATAAACTGGTCTTGCATACAGAGGAAGACTTAGCACAGAAGTAAGCAATCAGATTAAGAAGATACATTCAGAAATAAATGCAACACAGTAAATATTTCCTCTTGCAAAAAAGAAGCTTTTCACTGCATGGAATGGACTTCTTTTCTATTTTACAAGTATTCCAATGCCTACACGATAAGCACATCGTGTCTGTAAAAAGACAACAAAACTATTACATATTAGCGTAGAACACTGAGGACAGCTATATAGTTTATTATCTGACCTATTCATTCATTTGAAGTTGTATGGAAATCAGCTACCCAATATGAAGACAGCGATTTGCAGAAAATTGTTTTTAAGAATCAGATTAAAACTAGCAAGTTTAAAACCTGTATCAGGAACAATTAACCTTAATTATTCAGTGAACCTGTACAGAGTATTTTTTCCAGAATTTTTCTGAACTGATTTTTGGGGAATAGGGGACACACGACCAATTCATTGAGTCTTAATAAACACTGAAATAGATATAAGACTAATCAACAGATTTGAAAACGTTTGGGTTTTTTTTAAAACAAAGTTGAACTTACTTTTTTGAAGTGGTACCAGAAATTCCAAGATCTGAAAATTGTAAGGGAAGAGAAAGAAAAAAAAAAGTTCACGTGTTTATTAAATTAAAGCATGTCAAAGTAACAGCTTATATTTCATTGCACATGGGCTTATACAGACTAATAAAGTTCTGTATGTCTTCATTTTTACAGCATCAGAAGACTGGCCACATCTACCCCTTTCTTGAGGACAAACTTTTGAGGAACGCTGCGGATGTCTTATACTCAAGGAAGCCATTTTTGCTCCATAAGCAATCCAAAGCAACCATATATTTAGGTCTACAAAACACTGTTATTTAAGAACGCCAAAACTATTTATCATGAATGACAACACTAGTTTCTGTTCCTCATTATACATACTGAAATAAAAAGCTATTTTTATACACATAAATATGAATGTTACCTGGAAGTTTTGCACTGTTTTATGTGCTCTATCATACACAGGAACTCCAAGCAGTTTCCTTAATTATTCTTTGGAAGAAATTTTAAGCTAAGTTTTAAGGAATACTCTTATCACATGACAAGTACAAGTCCTGTAAGTCACAAATTGTTAAGTTTGATTTTTCTCCCCCAAACTTGGATACACCAAATGACTTGCAGAAGAGGTTTCAAGTGATTAAGAGTCCTCCTGACATCTAAGCATGGGAGTTTCCCCCACACACGCAACAGAAGAGTATGTATCATAAGACCAGTTATATCTTGCTCTGGTGTGTTTACATGTACTAACAGAGTATTCCATTTATACAATCCTCCAAAGTTCAACTTCTCCTGAAATACCATACCTTAGCCTAGGTGGGCCTCTTCAGTTGGTGTTTTGTTGTTGGTTTGGTTTTTTTTTTTCCTTTATGAGGACTCTGGCTACTGATCTCTAGTAATAAAGGCTCTAGCCCTTTTGCTACTACAGGAAAGAGTATTTTTTAGTTTAGCATTTCAAGAACATGTTTTGGAACGTTTACTGTCTGCGAGAAGGTCTGTTCTTGGCTGTTGTGCACACCTCACTCCACTGCTACTCCCGCTCTCATTAAGCAAGAAGTCAGCTATTTGTGATATCCATAAAAAAAAAAAAAAAAGCTGTGTCCACCAGCTTTTCTGCTTAAATTCTACAGTGCTATCAGGTGCTTTGGACAATTTTCACCTTTCCATCTGTAATCACAGAGTCTGATGTGCCTCTCAAGGTATCTGGGACGTTCACACATTACACGTGATACCCACCAAACAGGTCCCACTATTTGACCGAGATCCTGGGTACAAAGAGGGACGAGTTATGACCCCAGACCACCAATTATCTGAATCAGGCCTTATACCTGCCCAAGGTTTCCCTCATCTCCCCAGGGAAACAGGAGTGCACTGAAAGAAGAAAGCTAAAATAGACAGCTATTTGGCTCCACAGAAGAGTAACATAGTGTACACCACACCACTTAAAATGGAAATATGTCACTTACTGCCTACTAAGTTTGCAAGAGACGAATCAAGATCACTTCCGAGGCCTTTGCTTGCAGCTGAAGCAGTGACTGTTGCTGTGGCTGAAGGTGCTATAGACTGACCAGAAGGAACCATAGTTGGCATGAGAAGATCACCTAGGCCATCAAACACTGGAAGTGAAAGGAAAGTGGGTTAGAAACAGATGCTGTGGTAAGAAATACACTACCTGCAACTTCATTGTTGCTCCAACAAATATAGCACAGACAACCACTTCACAAATCTTACCAAAACACAGTTTGACATTAAGAGTAATGCCAACAAGGGCATGCATTTAATTTTACTAGGCACTGAATGTATAGTAATCCTGAAAGAGCTATACCAAATGAGAACTAATATGACAGGACATGCCTAAAAGGACTATAACTGGAGAATTGAATCCACATAGATACAGCACCACTTCCACATGACACTATTTTTCTTACAGCCATCCTTTAAGAGGTGTCAGGTGCACACACATTTGTCAGGAGATATTCATTTAAAGGCTTTTAAAATGAACATCTTGCAGCAAACTCTAGTCAGAATTACTGTGGCAAAGGCAGTCTTATATCTTGACATCTTACAGCAAGAGGATTGAAAGTCTCAAGATGTTACTATTCACTTGCAAGCAGCAGGGAGTCAGGAATACCTACTAACATCTTATGAGATCAGAAGGAACCAGAACCATCCACACTGACAGAGCTAGCCTCCTTAGTCCACTCATTTAACTCAGAAGTTTGTTTTCAGATCCCTTGAGGTCAAACCACCTGGTACATTTCATGCCAGCGTTCTATCTTCTGATCTATAGTTGAGGTACATGCTAACGTTAAGCCAACAGGAAGGGGTACCATGTGCACTAGCAAGCAACCAAATAACCAACTAGCAGTACTACTTCAACCTTTTTTTCTTGTACAGTTGCAGAACTCACCAATTTTAAGTTTGTAGCAAGGACCCAGCATGGAAAATATAGAATGGAAGAGATACAAACAAAATGATAGCAGTGATGAAAGTTTAAGCTCATAGTCAGGCAAAGAACACAACCTCAGTCTGTTCTGTGTACCTTCAGGTGCCATGCAAGCTCAAGAACAGCTTCAGCAGCCGCAGAAAAATGACTTGCCTATATACTTGATTTACAGAACAGTATGTTCCTTGAATAGCTCCTGATTCATGCAATCAAGCACATGCAAGGATGATGTTCACACTAGTTTGTTTTTTACTGACATGGTAGAATAAGAATTGGGTACAGAAAGCTCTTGGGCACACACCAGCCTAAACACCACCCTGAATTCTTCCAGTGAGAAGGAACAGGGAAATCACTGATATTGCTTGTACCCAGAGCCTAAATATGGTGCCATTAACTCATCCAACACATAAATCACATTAGAAAATTCACAGGAAGAAACTCTGTGGCTCACCTGATGCATCAAATGAACTGCCAGTTGTGGGAGCTGTTGTTCCAAAAGCTGCATCAAAGTTAGGCTGTAGTAAGCTGGTTTGAGCTGGAGTGACTGGGGATGGTGATGGAGAGGGAGCAATAAAAGAACCTCCAAAGCCTTGAAAAAGCCACATAAGAGGTGTGGATATTAGAGTCAGCCTTGTTGGGCTATGTTTAACAAAAACTCAATCTATAGAAGGCAGAATGATAGAGACAATTCTTACCAGACCATTGTAAAATAACTCAGTACTACACAAGCATCTTTGGTATGCCAGGTATGACCCAGGGAATTCAAGCTTTTTGTGAGAGTCATCAATAAAAACTTTAATGTTTGTTATTTAGATTTCTGCAGAGGCAGATCAAGGGAGTAGAGAACACAATCCTTCCAGTACTACACACTATAGTTCTAGGTAAGTAATCTCAAGGGCAGAACACAACAAACAAGAATTAGTTCAGAAAAAAAGAGAAACAGAGGACTAACTTGAAAAAAGCATGTGATCACCCAACAATCACTTTGTAATCTCAGTTCAGAAGGTGGTGTTTTACTAATCCAGTTTAGTGCATCTCACCATCTTAAAACATCCTGGTCTCCCTTGTCAAGATGTCTTCAAGCTGCTGCCCCTCTTCACTCCCATGCTAAAATAGGATCAACAGCATCCACAAGTGAACTGCTTGTAGGCTGGAGAATCTCCATGACTGAGGTTAATGCATATATTGTAAACCTTGTATTTATATAAATACTCAGAGATTCTTTACCTCTCTACCTTTCAAGCAATGCACGCCCATGCTTGACTCTTCTTAAAATCCCTCCCTTGCCCACTATATAATTTGATCTCCCTTGCAATTTAAGCTTATTTGTATTATCTACAGACTCTGGAAACTGATTAAATATGCAAAGACTCTGTCAAAATGAGAAGAGACATATGACACCTGCTCAATTCTCTTTAGTCTACAAGGCATTCCTCTTATCCAATCTCTTCTTGATGGTGATGTCCAAGAACTCTGCACTATATCTTCAGTCTCAGCCTTGTTTTTTCCCAGCTGCCTTTGCATAGAAAGGTTCAGATCTGAGCTTAGTGCTTCAACTGCAACTACGCGAATACAGTGGGAAAAGAACTCTGGACAACCTGCAGGCTGTACTTTTTTCCCCTATATCAGAGGAGGAAAAGTATTATTTTGCTACGGCTGAGTACAAGACAGTGGCAAGCCAGCACTCTACCACTGCCTTTAGCTTCTCTTCAGGAAACATCCTGCCTTACAGTCTACTATCCTTATTTGTTGAGTTAATCATTGCTGCTTGTGGATAGAAGCTTGAACATTTATTCATTTCAAATTTCTCCTTTAGATAATTTTCTCCAATTTGTAGAGACCATTTTAAGTCCTATTCTCATCCAAAGTAAAAAAGATCTTTGAATGCGGGTGAAATCTTAAAAATTAAGCATGCTACTCCAACAGTCACATTTTGAAATTAAGTATCAAATACAACTTATCAATCTAGAAGAGATCATCTATTTACATTAAACCCTTACCAATACTTTCTGTCTTTTTACTGAGATAGTTTGTACCACTCTTGTACAAGCAGTCAACTAATTCCTTTCTTCCTCTTCTTTCTTCAGCTTTCTTTAGTTACCCATTCAGTGGGGAAGTCAGCTTTTTAAAAATGGGAAAATAAAGAAAATTCTGAAGATTTTCTAGCCACTTTTTATCCAAACTGCTTTCCATGGTCACAGGGTATATCCATTACAGCACATTATGCAGACATCTTACAGACAGTGACAACAGCACATTTCCCAGCTATGAAAGCGTCTGCCAGATATTTAACTATGAGACAGGCTGGAGCTCAACATAAAGAACTCACACTCAAATTGTGAGCATCAATGTTATCAAATGTTACTATGAGATCTCATACGCTCTCCCTGAAAACTTTACTTTCTCAAAGAACAAAGACTAAACACTAAGCACTTAACAAGTGTTGAAAGAATAGGAAAGATTTATACACACACACTCAATGCAAGCATCAGACTTATTGACATGTCAGGCGGATGCATATTTTAGAAGATAAGTGAGTTAGCAGGAGCTAATTGTATTCAAATCAAAACCCTCAGTAAGGAGGTTAGAGTGGTGTGCCACCACTGGGTCCTGGGCACCAGACCAGTAACTTGCTGTACCACCAGCCAACAGGCTTTACCTGTGGAACTCCTGGCCTATACGAACAAATACATTGACCCCAGACACAGCTAGGAGAGGACAGCAAACCCGACTATGCACTACAGCTCCAGGAGAACACAACCTGATTACAAACACCTCAAATTACATCCTTCAGCTGAAGCTTGCCAGATTGCAGGCAATGACAGAAAACACTCAGATTGTAACTTAAACTGGTCCCTTCAGATGCTACTGACCAAGGGCACTGGCTGGAGATGGGGAAGCAGGAGCGAGAAGCAGAGCAGCCTGCTTTCTGCAGTCTGAATTAAAAAGCATTTCAAAAGCCTGTGTGAGTTTCCCTGTGTTTATTAAGCCTACTCCAGAGTTTGGCACCAAGAAGCCTTTATCACTCAAATTCTACTCCACAACAAGTCACATGCTCGCAGGTGCTAACTCTGAATCTGGACAAACACACTGGGACCCGAGATTTGCCCTCAGCTCTCCAAGGTCTGTTCTTGAAGTGGGCTTGTCACGGGATAGTTTAGGTGAGAAGGGACCTATGCATGTCAGCCAGCACAACACCCTGCTCAAAGCCAGTCTAATCAAATCAGGTTGCCAGAGATTTGCCTTGACACCTCCAAGAGGAGAGACTTCACTACCTCTCTGGGCAGCCTGTTGTCATATCTGACCATCCTCATGGTAAAAATAAAAAAAATCCAGCATTTAACCAGAATTTCCCACCCACAATGCCTTTTTTCCCATCACTGCGCGCCTCCAGGAAGAACCTGGCTAGTCTTCTCTGTATCCTCCGGTGAGCTAGTTTAGACAGCTATAAGGCTTCCCTTTTGCCTTCTCTTCTTAAGGCTGAATGGACGCAGTTCTCAGACTCTCCTCAGATGTCATGTGCAAGTCACCATCTCAGTGGCCCTCCACTGAACTCACTCTGGTATGCCTTGATCATCCACATCAAGAGATTCTCTAATACATTCCAGAAGTCCCCTGGATTACCTGCACTCAGTCATATTGCCCTTCCAGTACGTACTATGGTGGTTAAAGCTGCCGGTGAGTGCCAAAGCCTATGATAGTGAGGTTTCCTCCAGCTACCTAAAAAAGGCTTCCTCTACTGCCTCTTCTTCATCAGGTGGTCCATCAGGCATCTACTGTAACATCACCATTGCTGGCCTGTCCTCTGATCCTTACCTACAATTTCTTTCCTGTTTCATCACCTGTCCCAAGGCAAAGCTCCATGCATTCAAGTACCTGTAAACAAGTACTAATCTGCAAAGAATCAGACCAGAAGCAGGTTGACAAGATACAGGGATGACAAAAGGCAGCTGACTGCAGCAATTCCTAAAGCCCTGGAGCCATCTAAAGACCATATGCTCAGAAAGATCCTTTCCATTTCCTGAGTAAGAACAAGGAGCTCGGCGCAGGGCATGACTTAATATCCATTTTTAAGATTCTGTTTAGAAAGTTATGTAAGCTTTTACAAAGCCCTATAAATTGTCTGTTTCTCCAGTTACAGAAGAGACTTCTCCCCAGCTTCAGGTGAAGTTTGCACGATTATTGGTCTTAATTCCATAGCTTTTACCCTTGCGCAATTTAACAGCAACATCAGGCACAGAAGCCATAAAAATGCTTTAAGAGATTAAGCTCCTAGCTGTCTAGAGCTTGCACAAGACCCAGAGTGAGTCTGCAGCAGAGTTAGATGTCTGGACATCCCCAGCCACCTTGATTTTGAGGTTGCTTTTACTTACACTTTTGAGTAAGATTTCTTATAAGAATATGTTATTAGAGTACGTACTCGGATACACATGCACACAGTTTAATTGGATAGAAAGATCTAGAAGGGAAAATGGCTAGACTATTGTATTTATCACCATAGTTGTAGTTTTGTATGCTGAGAGGCTTAAAAGAGTATGAAAAAAATTCTATCATGTATTTTAAGTGAGCCAAGAAGAGACTAGAAACGTATTTGACAGCAGAACACTTGAGACAATGATGTGTAGTAAGTATACTTGTAACATTACGCATATAAACACTTAGTACCACCAAATACTCATAAACCATGAAGGACAAGCCTTCAGCCACCATATGAATTCTGCACAGTCTTAAATTTAAAACTGGATTACACTGCAGGCTATACATCTGCCATTATCCAGGGTGAACAAATGGTTAGCAATATGCTGTGATGTTTACAGACTCTATATCTGCCAAAAAAAGATTCAAATCTACTTGGAACCATTTTGAATGTATATTCAAAGCAAATATAAAATAAAATTTTTAAAGAAACATCTATTCACCCCAACTGCTTCAAGTCTGCCTGAGTATTTAGACTTATATCCCTTTTATAATTTAGGTTTTGATTTAGTGTGACTCATCAGATTGAGAGCACGCTGCTGAAGTTCAAGCCATCTGGAGCATAATTCCTACTAGAATTTAAGCTTAGCTACAGACAAGGACATAAAATATTTTGTATTGTAATGTTTACATAAGCAGAATTATCTTCTGCCTGACAACATCTTTGCACCCAGTCCCCTAATAATGCACACAACTGCAAAGGACTGATATTTTCTACCAGTTAAAGCCTGATCTCCAGCCTTAACTTATCCATAGACCACCTAATACAAAGACCTATTGAAGCAATATCAAAACAAAAGGTGGTTTTCTACCTTAAAATCCTGAAGCTGCCTGTACTAAAGCTTTAGCATGCATTTTCACATTATGTCTCGCTTTAAGTGGCTGGCTTGCCAGCACTGGAACCGATTGAGAACAGACATATACGTTATTATCTAGACTGCTTCTACCTTCCTGCAACACAACTAGATGATGCCAACACCTAGAGCAGGTACTAGAAAAAGCGTCCTCTTCTGAGATGGCTTCGGTATGCAAGCACCCACTTGTATCAACTCACAGCTCTTAGAGCAGATTACATACTGAGGTATCTCGCATTATATATTCCTCATACAATGGAGGATCTCTCATGAGCATATATAGGCAAAACATACACAGGGCTGGATTTCTGATACAGTGTAAGTTGGCATGAGAGACCTGCAGACATACAGACAGCAACTGATGTCAGGGCCCACCGTACCTAGAGTGGTTAGCAGTTGCATAACGGGCAGAGTATCACTCCTGCTCAGAGGTCAAAGGTACAACATGAAGCTAACAATCATCTTCAAAGTTCACGACGGATAACCTACCAACCAATTCTACTGACAAATTCACCTTTCAGAAACATAGAGGAAACTAAGCCAAGTCTTCCTCAAAGCAGGAGTGCATTAGTTTCCATTAAACCTGAAGAGAACATGCTGGGATCTCATTCTCTACAAACTTCAGTCTGGGATGGGGAGAGTCACAGCTGTTCAGCACCACTTCTCTAGCTGCTAAAACACATGGTATAGCACAAATTTTGGATAATGGTACAAAGAGAAGTCAGCTGAAGCTGCTTACCTGTAGGGTGCAGACTACAATACAGTTATTCAACATTTGAAATAGATGTCATCGTGATGCCACATTCAGCACTAGCAGAGAGAGACCTCATCCCAACCAGTATAAGGAGAAGGTCTCTATCACTTCTAAGCCCTTGTTGCTCAGAAAAAGCTCTCCATCACCCCATGCTTCTTGGCTAAATGCAAGACTGCTACCAAGTCATCCATTCAAACTCTTAATATTTAAGAGTGTAACCTGCCTCAATTAAATCAACCAAGAAACAAAGATGAAATAAAAGTAAAGAATAAGTAGCATAGCCTGCAATACTACTGAAGTACTACCAGTCAGCCAAAGAAACTTTACGTAAACACTCCTATTCAGTAAACAGTACAGAAAAATAAGGCTTCTGTAGGAGGTAGGAAAATGAAGAGTATGTGAAGATAATCTAGGAATTCATTATAAATCATTGTAGTTTTAATTTAAGACTTCTAAAGTACTAAGAAATCTTGTGAACAACGATGTTATTCCACTGCAAAAGTCCACTTACACCCAAGGAGGATAAAACATTTCAAAGACCATTGCTTAGTTTTGCCTTAAAATAACAAGTTTTTAAGAGTTCTTTATTACCAGCAAGTAGGTCTGCAGAAGCTGAGGAACTAGAAGCAGCCTGGGTTGCGGGCTGGGGTTCAGAAGCACTACTTCCAAAAGCATCTAAAGGGAATTCCAGAAAGCATTAGGAAAAAGGTATAGATTAAATGCATCAATCCTTCACCTATCTTAAACAAAATATGACAAAAGGACAATCACTTAATTCATCAGAAGAAAATGAAAGTGCTTGGCCATCTTTATTGCAGAGCAGTACCATGGATGCAAAGCTCAGGTGGAAAAAAGGAGGTGCAACAAACCAGCACTTCAAAGAAATCTGGTTTTCTACAGGGAAGAATAGCACTGAAGATATCGATATTAAGTCAGTGAGGTTTGTGCCCACTTTTAGTTGGGCCTCTTCTCAGAAAACCCACACAAACCACAGCATTCTAGATGAGAGGGTTAAGCCCTTTGGAGACGAATGCATTGGATGACAGACTGGATTAATTCCAGCCAGAATTTATTGACTCGCATTAAGTCTTTTTAGAAGGATATTTCATTGATGTTTGAAAATTTGCTACTTCCAAGCAACATTCCTGTTCTACAACACTTCTAGAGTTGGTTGAGCCCATCCTAATTTCCACCTTATCAAATCCAACAAAGATCTTGTGATTCAGATATCCAGTTTGCGACAAGTCACCCTCAAAACTTCAGCTGCTTTGAGAAACGGAACTGAGAGAAAACAAAGTGAACACGGATAGTTGACAAGAAGAAAAAGAGCACACAACAGACTTTCACTGGACCTCTGAGGAAGAGCCATACATGCATTGACAGAAGACAGAATGGCAAGTGTCATGACAACAGAATGGCCACACCAATAGCTTATTTGCAGTTCATTATTGCTGCAATATGAAGAACTGGACATACTAATATTAGCTGTGATGCTACATAGAAAAGCTGTGAGAAGGGGAAATTGCAGCTTTAGCCAAGCGCAAAGGTAATTAAAATGAAGTGATTCAACTCTGAAGTGGTGAGGAAATAAAAATACCCACCACCAAATAGGTCAATCACACCTGAAGAATCCACCTTTGCTGGAGAGGCAGTGGGTAGAGGAGAGGGGGCTGCAAATGCATCCACTGCAGTAAGCACAGGATAAATAATATTTAGTATCAGCAAGGCAACAATGATAGCTAAATATTTCAAAGCCACATGGGCTCCACCAGTTAGAACGTCAGGGTTGGTAAGTTCAGGTAACAGTCTTCAGAACTGCAAACAGAAAGTGTTGCATTTCTCATACAGCAACTGAAAACCACAGTACTTTAAAGAAAGCATTGTTTATAAGAAAATTCTTAATACTGAGTGGACAATTTGTTCTCAACAATGATATTACTTACTCAGCTTCAGTGTCAGCCACTTCACGATTTGCATCTTCAGCAGCTGCTAATCTTGTGACCAAAGCGTCAAACCCACAATTTAGTACTTCATCTTAAAGACGTAAATTGGCAATAAGTCTTTTCTTTTTTTACTCTTGAGAAAAACAAAACAACCCTAAGTTTGTAGGATGGCCTGTGAAGACAAGCACTCACCAGATAAGAGATCAGCAGTGAGAGAACTCTCAGGCACGGGAGAAGCTCCATGTGGCGGTGATGAAAAAGCATCTTCCAGAAAGGAAAAAAAACCCACAGAGAAGTAAGTATCATTCAAGTCAGTTTACACCATTACACAGCATCAAAGCAGCAGAGTATTGGAAGAATTCTCTCTTTACCTGTACCAAAGAGATCTATGCTAGGAGTAGCATCTGGTTTAGGTGCTGCAGGTACATCAGGAACAGACTCAAATAAATCTAAGGCCAAGAACATAACACGTCTTTAACTCATTTTTGAAAGGCAGGACTGAAAGCAGAACTTACAAGTTTTGCACATCATATTTGGCGTTAACAGGCTCTCTGGACTGAGAGCCTAGCACACAGCATGCATGCAACAATGATTTGTTTGTTCTGTACTTCTGACAGATCAATCCACCAGAATCAAAGAGTTAAAAACAAAATTACCACCAAAGATATCTAGAGCAGGAGGAGCAGAGGTGGTGGCGGTAGCAGAAGTGGTGGCAGTAGTGGTAGTGGCAGTAGCCGTAGTAGCAGTAGCAGCAGCAGCAACAGCAGCAGCTGGAGAAGGAGTTGTTGCAGGAACTGGAGTGGCTGCACTAGTTGTAGGGGTAACTACAGGAACAGCAGTCTCTGTTGGCTTCATAGCAAAGAGGTCCAGCTCAGGAGCAGCCTCTGCACTACCTTCGGATGGGGCAAAGGGGTCTTGTAAAAAGGAGAGGGGAAATATATGTGTATGCATACTTAGGATCAGTGAGGGAGGAAGTCAAGAACAAAGCAACTACAGGCAATGCACATACTGCAAATACACGCACGCGCACAAAGGATGTCGCTTTAACATCTAGCCTACTTATCCAGACATATTACTTATGTTTTTCCAAAATAGACCATCTGAAAGGCTGAGCAGTCTAGTTGCTAAAGGGGTGCACTTTCAACGGCTGTTTGACAAGGCCAAAAATACAGAAATATGACAAAAAAATATCCAGTTTAGCAGGTTACTGCTTACAAAACTCAGCACTGCCAGAATCATTTATTAGCACTACCGAAGAAGCACAAAGTTACTGGGACTCAGAAACAGGCAGTTTTGTTAAGCATGCTCTTCAGTCTAAGGTTGGTTTTGACTGCAAACATTATGGAAATTTCAGAAAAACACACTGCCATGTAGTTTAAACAAAAAAAAATAAAATAAAATAAAAAAATCAGCAAAACAAGAGACTATCTAATGACATAAAACCCACCATTTCCTGAACATGCATCAAGAGCTGCTGCTACAGGGGTTGGGGTAGCTGGTGCTGCTGCCCCTTCAGCTGCTGCAGGGGCTTCCCCAGGAGAAGCTGCAAAGGCATCTTGGGTGCAGTTTAAGAACAGAAATTAAAAAAAAAAAAAAAAAAAAAAAAAAAAAAAAAAAAAAAAAGGATAAAGAGAAGAAAAATATAGTAAAAGAACCAAGTTAAATTGCACAGGTAGATCCCCTTATACAATATGAATGTTGTTACTCTCATAGCAAGACAAGTCATGCAGCGCAAAACGCTTTGTCTCCCCCAACCCCACACGAGCAGGATCTAGACAGGGTTTGAAGATGGAGCTTCTTAGGTTGCCCACAGGGAGCATAAAAGAAGGCGTTATTCTCATTGTATAAGGGTTCAGAGCAGCATGCTCATGTACTCCCCAAAATTAACTAATGAAGAAAGAGCAGAGGTATGGCAGTAAGTTGGTGTTAATAAAGATATTAAAAACTTGCATGCTCAAAGCCTGTAATACATGTGATTAATCTGCAACTGTGAATATACTTGCATAGTGCTTTGCAAAGTGAAGCACTGTTACGAATAACAATCAAATTACATTGGCAGAGATCTGCATCTACCATTTCTAGCTTTTGAGCCAAGTCAGTCATGCAACATCTGAGAAATTGAACTTACTTGTTTCTTAACAGTATTCCAATCGGATCTTTCTGAAGCCATAACCTGATGCATAGGTTATATTTATTCAGCTTGCTTCTGACAGATCAAGAACGTTCATCTTAACTACTGGCCAGCCATGGCTTGTCTCTCCTTCTTTGAGGATCACCTCTAAGGCCAACCGGTCAAGTCAGGGAAAACAACTGTTGTGGGCTTTTGGAACAACTTGCACATGAGTTTTCTTTGACTGTTTTTTGTTTGCCACTTGCTAAGTGGTATGTTTAAATTTCAAGCTCTGAACTTTTACAGCATTATTCCTAGGCTTAAACCACCATCTGTAGCTCTTAATTCCATGAAGTAGTCCTAATGGACAATGCCATTTGGACTGTCCTCATAGGCAAGCATTTTAGTCATAAAAAAGACTGTGCAATGAAGATTAAATACTTCAAGATGCTCATAAAGGCCATTTTTCTACTGCTACAAAGTTAGCAAGTTAAAAAAAAAAAATCTGTTGGGGAATACTGCAATTGCACTGTCAAACTAGTACAGGAAAAAGCTTAACATGCTTTAACTTTAGTGTCAATTTTAAAATGAAAACAACCATTTTAAAAACAAGTTTGTGCCAGTTAATCTAAAAAGCTCAAAATAACATGCATTGAAACTTCAACAGAAGAGATGAAAGCCAATTAAACTTGTACAATAGAATTAAAATGAGTTAGTAGCAAAAACCAGACCTGCTAATAAGCCATTTCAAATATAATTCTATTTTTCATGTAACAGGGTAAACCAACAAAACTGGATGGCAGTTGTCCAAATAAAAAAAATCATGATTAGTCCAACATCACAGTATTGTATGTATACCAGACACTGGCATACACTGCCTAGAAGAAATTCAACACAGAACCGGACTGAAGAGTTTTAAATTGTACTCCTAAAGAATATGCTGTACGTATGGTCAATGTGTGTTGGGTCTTGCTCTATGGGGCCAGCTTTCAGATGGAGGGTCACCCAGGGCTCTTTCAAAAGAACACATTTCTATCCACACAAGCTCATAGGCCAATGCAACAGAAGTCAGTCAACGCTACTTATAATTACTTCCCAGCATGAAAGGGCAGACTCCAGATTTCATATAAAGTGGGATTTCAGAATGCATATAGTCACAAGTTCTATGTCAGGACCACTTCAGCCTTAGAGTAACACCTATTCCTGTCCAGGTGTAGAGTATTGAAGTTCCACATGCAACAGCTACAGAAATCCAGGTGGGGACAAGTTCCTTCCAGCCAGAAGATGGAAAGAACAGCTAGCTTGGCACCAGCTTTATTATTTATTGCCACTTCTGAGTAAGGTTCTAACTAAGCATTATCATTTTCTTTATAATATTTGGGTTAAATGGTAGGAGAGATAAATTCTTAAGTTCATAATGGAATCTAAAGGAAAAATGCCATATTAAGAACTTTAAATATCAGTTGCTCTGAGAGGTTCAAGAAACCTATATAGGTGTAGAGACAGACCAACTGAACAGGTGACCCTAGGACACAGTTCAAGCCAAAGGTGTTGTGTTGTTGGTTTTCCTTTGGTTTTTTGTTTGTTTGTTTTTTTAAGTTAATGCTTACCAATTTCTTTGAAGTCTTTCAAAAGGCTCTGCTACACTTGCAGAGATGCCCTGTGCTAAAATCTAGCATTGCATACAGAAATGGATACAATTAGGTACTGAATATTTTATTAGTAAAAAAAATAAAAATGGGAATATTTTCTTTTTTGTTTCACCATATTGGCACAGCAACCTTATATTTGCCTATCCAGCACTGGAAGAGATCTTCTCCCTTTAAAGCAGTTATTATATTTACTCAGTTTATGTCACTTCCTTATAATTGTACATCTTCTGCTTCTAAAGTGAATCTAGCTTTTGACTTCTAGAATCAAGTAGCACATGATCCTCACCTAGGCTTATAGACAGCCTGGAAGCGTAAAGAGATGTTGCTGAAACCTTTGCAAGTTCACACTGCATGGAACATCTATTAGGAGTGACAGGTATGTATTATGTCCTGCGTAACACTTAAATTGCTAAATAAAAATAGTTCTTATTGCAATGATGTGCAAAACCAAGGTCATTTTTAAGTTCTGAAATACTGAAGTAGTGCTTCAATACATCTTGTCTGCAGCAAAAAAGTGTTCCTGAAGAGTGATCTGTTTAATTTCATAAATTCAGGCTTTATTTGATGCCATGGCATCAATATATGACAAAAGTTATATAAACATTTAATGTATTATGCAACATGTGAAACAACCCTATGGAAAGTCACAAGTATAAGAAAGGCCATAAAACCGAAGTGTACAGGTGAAAACAAATTTTTTTTTTTTTTGGTTTCCACAAATTTTCCCTCTTCAGTCATCCTTTATTACTTTTTGACATGGAGATCCTGACCTGAGCTAACATAAAACATTCCACTAGGCTCACTGCTAGGAAAGAATTGTAAGAATTTATGGGATTCTTTTGTTGTTGTTGTTGCTCTTTGTTTTTTTAAAATAAGCACTAGTTTGCTATACCACCATGTTCCAGCACAAGGGACATTCATTAGCCCTCAAGTGCCAAAAAGTCTTGATCACTTTGCCTTTAGTTTCTTTAAAGGGAAAATCACAGTTCTGCCTGCTTATGATTCATGCCATCCAAATGCCTAATAACTGACATTTGCACAGTGTCTGCCATGACTTGTTTCTTACACCACTTACAGTGTAATTACACAGAGTGTAACGCACGAGCACATCACTAGTGTCCCAAAACACTGTGTCCAAATTCTATTATTGAGATACATGGCACTTCAACATTTTTCACCTGTTTTCCACCTTTAGATTTCTCCTTCTCAGGAAAGATTCTAGCTGCACTTTGAAAACAGCATCCTCTTGTTTCTCTTAGAAACAAGATAAGGAATTCTTCAAGTTGGCCCAGCTAACTGAAAGCTTGCCAATTAGTCAGATAGAATTCTTCAAAAAAGCTACGCTGGATCAATCCTGCTTTTCTCATCTGCTTTCCAAGACCATGTTAAGAGACGAAGACATAACGCCGAGCTGCCTTGCCTCTTAAAGACAAAGCCCAGCCATAGGCAGCACGCAGGCTCCTATCAGCTGAAGCACCAACAACAAGAGAATAACAGTCAACAGTCATTCCTGCAGTCTCCTCTTCTGCTTCTTCCATCAATTTGGCTGCCTTTTTCCTGCAGCTTTCAGCCTGCTTTCCCTACCCAGCCACTCCCTGCAGACTCTTTACATTCTTTCCCCTGAGATCCCTGCTCCTGTACCTTCCTCACCCCAAGGAGCTCTGTAAAGTGACTAAGAACTGGCAAGCTGCAAAAAGTTAAGGTGACCCTGAAGATTGTATCTCTAGCAGACCTCAAAGGTCAAATACCTACTTATTAAGACTGCTCTCTAGCTTTTGTGGTGCTAGGCATGCTGACAACGGTTGTCTGTCCAAAAACTACCGCTTCTTGCACTGTTCAAACTCTTAAAATAACAATGAATGTTAGTATAGGACATCGCTTACAGCAGAAGCCTCAGGAAAAACAAACAAACAAAACCCCATAAGTAGATAGATGGAAGTTCAATATGGACTCCAGGATCTTAAAAAGGTCAGGCCTGTGGGTGCCTTGAAGGCACTGTCAAAGTACCTTCACTGCTGAGGGTGTTTAGAGATTTTTCTTCTTGAGAATTAGAGGTATTCAAATCCAGAAACTGATGCTATTGTACATAATATAGCCTTGCTTCTTCCCAAAGTGTTCTAGGAAAGAGTCATTATTCATCTAGCAGAGTCCACTGGAGATTTACAGTATTTGAGCCATAAAATACATTCTCTTTATAAGAGATCAAATCACAGAAGTCTGGATACTGCAAAAGTAAAATTCTTTCCACATCGGAGTATGAAGGCAACTCTACTCTTTTACATGTGCCACTGAGTAATCTAATGAACAGTTAAATCTCTAGAAGCATCCAGCTCTTTGCCACTTTATAAACACCAAAGTAGACACAGGATTTGGTAGTAGCCATTTTTCCAGGCACAGAACAGTGGGAAAGGTAGAAAAAAGGGTACATCTTGCTGCTGTAATACTGGAAGAACAGGCAAGGGCAGATGTTTTTCTAATTCTGTTGCAAGTTTACAGTGCTTTCTAGCCATTTAACTATCATTTCATCTTTTTAAAAGTCATATCTATGCTAAATTAATAATGCAATTTGAAAGTTCTGTATCCAAGACTAGCTCGGCCCCAACATCTACATACCAGGGGTGTTAACAAGCACAAGCCTTGGCTTCTGCAACAGGCTTCTGAGAGTAACCAACATCAAACTCTCTTGCTCCTACTGTTGTCCAGAACCACTGCCCATGACTCTTAAAATTGCTCTGGAACTGCCTGATCCTCTGGCACTTTGACTATTAGTCATGTAGCAGGCGGCAGTTGTACTCCTTCCTTACAGCTTCTCAGCAGTTTTACTGGGGATATCTTGGAGGTGTCTGTTGAAATCGGTCCTAAACAAAACTTCTAACCAGGAACTTTCAGTCCGTAGGAAATACTTTTGTAGTCAAATTTTTTATGTATGAGACCTATCCAGGACTAGTAACTAGAAGCAATAAACACAACACCACAGAAAATACACTGGAATTCAGTTTTGATAGCAAGAAAGTTATTACTAATTCCTGACATCCACTGACATCCTGAAAGTACGCATCACAGGAAGAGACAACCAGAAAAATGCAGTGGTCAGGTGATCTCAAACAAGTTAGTAGTTTGTAAATCAAAATATTTCTCCATTAATCTGGGCTGGTACAGTGTGGAAAAGAAATGATAACTTCTCACATGCTGTTGAGAAGCCTTCCGCTCCTTGAGAGTGACAAGAAAGCTGACAACATACAGGGGGAAATTTATTCTTACTCAAGAGGTTAGCTTAGCTGCTAACATCAGAGACTGAAAGAGCATGACTAAACTATAAGAGTATGTTTCTTATACATCAGTTGTATAGTTGGCATTTACTACAAGTTGATTGCCAGTTTAATTTACTGTTAATGCTATGTGAAATAAAACCCAGACTCAAGAATGCTGAAATATAGTCACTTCAGCTGGCTCAACACTATATTTACTGGAAAGATCCAAAAGAAACACACACAGCTCAAGCGTGACATGTAATGAAGGGGCAGGAACCTGCCACATCCATCCTCTCCAGTGCAGTAACTATGAATGTGCAACTGCTTTTCCCAGAAATTGTAGTATAGTGCATGGTCATTGAATAATGTGGAAAGAATACCTGCCTACCCACCAGCGTGGACCTGAAAACTAATGTTCTTAGCTGTTCAACCATAAGGTAAACTCAGTCTTGAGTGTACACAGTTTTCCATTTACATACAAATGCAGCGGGGTCTATTAGCTAAAAGCTCAGCAAACAAAGAGGTAGTTGGGTAGTTTACATTTCCTGTTCCATCTAGCATCCAACACACAGGCACCTCTGGTAGGTACAGGTAGTTAAATTAGAGGTTACAATAGCTGAACTCAGTATTGCTTCATCTACCTTATGACCTGGTGTAGAGCACTAGAGCAACCAAACTAACCTCCAAAGAGATCCACTTCAGCAGTGGCAGCAGTAATAGTTGTAGTTGTAGTGGCAGCAGCTGAAGTAGTTGTAGTATCAGTAGTTGCAGCAGTAGTTGCACTAGGCTCTGGGGCAAATGGATCTGAAATCTGTGGCTCAGAGGTAACACCGGAAAGTGCAGCCAGATTATCTATATGCAACCATATAATGAAGATCAAACAGGAAAAGTAAGGGGAAGAGAGAGAGACCACAATCACTCATCTCCAGAAACCTGGAGCTTTTAATAAGGACTCTTAACAGTCAAAAGTCTTAGAAATCAAAAATATTACTCACCCTCTCCCAAGAGGTCTAGTGATTGTCCATTAAAACGACAGCAGAATAAAGAAACAGACCAATTAGTAGAACTGCCAGATTGAAGATGTTCATTAACCATAAGCTCATTCTCTAAGTGACATGCCTGGGTTAAGCATAATTTCTGCACTTGATTTTCCAACATTCAAGAAGTTATTGTTACATGACAAATCTCATTTGGTTTAGTAGCTCTTTTCAAAACAGAACAGTTCAAAAGTTTCCCATATTTGATAAATTCCTTAATTTCTAACCAGCAAGATATTCAAATACTGGTAGTATTTATCACTTCTGGTTTATACAGCTGGTTTTCTTTTCTTAAACTGCAACAGAGAGAACTAAGTAGTGGCCTGTAAGGGTTCACAGGAAGGTCTACCTTTCACTATCCCAGGGCAAAGCCAAGAACCACTTCTTTAGAAGCTCAGTTCGCCACTATACTCGTTCTCTCTTGCATTTGGCTTAGTATGAGAGAAGTACCAGAAGAAGGTAGACTTCTTTGAAGTTTATGAACAGCTAACATCCCCTAAGAATACTGAAAATTTTAAATGCAAGTTCCTGAGCCTAACAGCACAGATTCAAGACTGTGACCAAGTAGAAGTGTAAGTGGGAAGAGCGAGCCCCGGTGAATCCCAGCGCTCACACAGCAGTACAGTAAACAGGCATAGTTGACGCTTATTTTAATCAATGAGCTATTAGCAGAACATAAATACCAAAGAGAAGCTCAAGATAATTCTGCTCAGTTGTATTTCCTAGACCAGAGTAGTCAGACGGCTGTCAAAATCAACATTACAGTCCTTAAAAGTTGGCAGAACAGTAAGCTGAATTTTAAGCAAGCTGTTGTAATCCACTTTTCAGCCCTAGAACCCTTCACAAAACCAGCACTAAAGCCGGGGTACTCTACCAGAGAATAGCTTGCAAATACAGTGATAAGTTACTTCAGGATACAATACATGGCATCCCTACTGCCCCAAGTATATTCTGAGAAGCAGACAGGCTGTGGTTCTTGTACTTGAGACAAATGTTTAGCAAAAAAAAAAAAAANAGGAGAGCAGCTCCTCTTTGAAAGCTTCTCCTGCATTTGTGATAGAGCATACTATGCAGAGAAACAGCCACCTCTGTTAGCACTTGCTATGAGGAGTACGAATGATTGACAGCATAAGCAGGTTGGCTCTGCTCCAATTTTGGTTCCTTAGTCAACTGTATTTGGAAGCCAACGAAGCATCTTTAACGACAGACTTTCATACAATTTGATGTCATCTGACATCAGTCAGATTGAGCTCAAAGGCAGAGGAAGCTTTGCCTACATAAAAAACAACTATGAGCTATAAAAACCTGTGAAAACTAACCATTTTGGTCTATTACATTTTTATACTGCACTTAGAATAGTCTGAGCTCAGCAACTACCTATTTACTAACCAGTAGCTCAGTGTTGCTCCTAGATTCATCACACACGTAACACTGTCATGGGTTCACCTGATCCACACTGAGCAGCAAGTGCAGAGTCCAGATGCTTTCCTGCGGGTCAGTACGTAGGAAGCAAAACGCTTTGAGCAAGCACAGCTCAATCTGCTCAAGTCTGTCTTTATTTTTACAACACTTGGTAAAAAGGCACCAAGCAACCACATGTAGGTATTTTCGTAATTGGCTCCTTGGGAGACCTCAACTTGAGACTGACTGCACAAGCTGAGGTAAGTCAAAACACCGTTTTGAAAGAACGTAACAGTATATTAAAAATGCAGCACTCTGGTATCTTATTACTGCACACCAGGTGGATGTCTCACAGTTAGACTTGAAATAAAAAACTGTTGGCAAACTTTTACCTTCTATTAGCTTATTCTTCAATGCATTTTTGTTATCCAGTTATGTTATAGAACACAATACAGTGAAATTACAATTATCCAGCATGTCAATCTACACTTACTCTTAATATGGAAAGGATTAAAACCAATGCTTTATTGCACAGTAATATTAAACTAACAATACTAACAGCAAATCCATGTTCTGAGGCACACTGCAAGGTAGTTCAGAGCAGAAATTCAAGTCAATTTGCTTTTATATCTGACAGTCAGACCTTGTGAGGATGCAGAATTTGACCTACTCTATTTTTTGTAATATTACAGTCTAGTTTACCTGCCAAATGCCTATCTATTCACCTTGCAGTATGCTGCAGGCACCTTATTACTCTACCTTCATCATCTCCTGTTAGCACAGAACTGTAGATTTTTTTCACAAGTTATAGTTCATTTGCTAGACAATTTATGTTGTATCCAGAAGTATACTAGGTATACAGCAAAATATACAGTGTACTACACCAAATATATAGTATATGCCAGAATACATGGAGTCTACACTGCCAGTAAGACTGAGAAAGCAGGATTATTTGTTAGTGTCATGTATTGCTGAGGTTTATGTGACATTTGAAGTGCCAGCTTGATGCTGCATCTTGAAACATTTGATATGCGCATTTTCCTAGCTATTCTGAACTGCAGCAATTCTTCCAGCTTCTTTCCCCTACTACTACTCTCTCATGAGTTCCCACGTTAACTTGCTGTGGGCCAGAAGAGTTTTGCAGACGAGGAAGAAGCTCAAGTAGCAGGGAGGCACTGTTACACATCCTCCCGAAGTCCTGGGTGGAAGGAAAGTCATCTAGTCCAGCCTCCTGCTCAGAGCAACATTACAGCCAACACTGGATCAGGGCAGTCATGGCTTTGTCTAGCCAGGTCTTGAAAAATCTCCAGGAATGGAGAGTCCCACTAGCTCGCATCAGGGATCTGCTCCAGTGCTGCTCTACCCTCCAAGTGCAATAATTTTTTCCTCATGTCTAATCAATCTCTGAAGTTGCAATCTGTTATTATTACCCTTCATTATAATCCACTCTCATCTCCAAGAAAATTTTGGCTCTGCTCTGTAACTCCCCTTCAAGTAGTTGTAGACCACCATTAAAAGAGTCCCCTTTAGCCTCCTCTTTGCCAGATGACAGAGGCCCAGCTCCCTCAACTTCTGTCTGCCAAGACGTGCTCTAGACCTCTGGAGTCCTGGTAGCCCTCTGCCAAACCCCTCTCAGTTTCTCAGAAGTCTCCCTGAAACAGGGGAGCCCAGAAACAGATGCAGTATTCCAGATGTGGCCTCACCTGCACTGATTAGAAGGTTCTGTAGTACCTACGAGACCATGCAATTTATAATTACTACCAGCTTCACCCTGCAGATTTACTTTAAATAAAAATTAACACAGGCTCAAAGGTTCTCTCAATACAAATGTGAATGGAAATTTCAGTATTTTCATAACAAAGTCATTCCAGTTCTCAATTTATGCATATCTGACATGGTGTATGGCAATTATTTCAAAGAATTTAAAAAAAAAAAAAAAAAAAAGAGGCAGCAAGATTCCAGTGTGGTAACAGGTCATCATCATACCTGGATTCCTGCCAGCAGTAAAGTAGACAAATGTAAAGCTTACTAAGCTACCAAAATGCTATTCTGAAAGATAAGACTGAAGTATATTTGATGAGGTTAGTGATAATCCTGGCCAAAGGAAAAAAAAGTTAGCTGTCCTTTTCTGGAGTAAGAGGACTAGGTCCATAACTAGTCAATTTTAAATTTTTCAGTAATTCAGAAGAATACACATACAACACATCTTCTAAAATCACCTCAGTTCCAAACTACAGGTGCTTTGTCCAAAAAAGCAAAGAAAAAAAATTAGCTTTCATTGCAATGTGAATCAGTATTTTACAATATTAATGGCTATTTACTCTGCATAAGTGAACAACTGCTTAAAAAGTTAGCTGAGAGGCCTGAGCTCTTTTGAACATCTCAAAAGCTTGTGCACTTGGCAATGACAGAGCAAGACAAATAGGACACAATCAAAAATTGCAGAATAATTAGTCCCAGGCATCCTAGAATAGATGACTCTCTGGTCTTGCTTTCTGGGTAAGATTTCAGTTAATAAAATTGACACTTCTGCAAAAAGAAAAAGAAATCAATTCAACAGATTAAAAAATAGGAAATAGGAAATAGCTAATAGCAAATAGCAAAAAATGGTCTACATGACAGCCATAGCTAGCCCCTCATAACGAAGCGGCCGAGATACAATGTCATCTTTAATGAACTAAAGCTAAGAACAGAAATAGGGAAGGCAGAAGGCACTAGTACACAGCATTAGCATTCATAGCAGAGTCAGCATGCCTCAGCATAGCATTCCTGCCGTGAGAGGGATGATGAGTTCATTAAGCCGCCACACAAGCGAAGATGTCTTAAGATTACACTAGAGTGGGTTTACAACTATGTAAGTTAAATCACATTTACTGGCCTAATTCCTTGTCTTCACAGGACAGGAGTGAACATTGCCTGCATTTACTGCGGTCCCCTTCAGTTCACAGCTGCTAGTGCTGCCCAGAAGAACAGGCTCAGTTCCCCCCAGAGCTCACATTTCAGAGACCTGGCTAGGTATTCCCATTTGAAAGCAGTTAGCCCTCTACTTCTATTTTCATATTACTATTCTAAGCAGACAAGGAAAATTTTAATAAAATATGTTAAGGCTTGTCAGAGGTAATTACGCTTGCAGCAGAACTAATTTGCCACCATGGACTTTAGCTGCATTTTTGATCCTTCCCCTACTGATCTGCGGGCTCTGCTTTACAAGCAGAGGAGCCGATTTCTGCCCTCACCTTGCCAATAAGCTCACAAGCAGTTCTAGTTCTTCTGTTTTAAAGTGCCTACCCTACCTGTTCACCTTCAGCCATCCCCTTCCCGCTCACTTTTAGTCACATAATCCTGGCTCTCCCCAGCTTTGCAGTCAGGCCCCTCTAAGCAGCTTATACTATTATGAATATCCTTGGAAAAAGGAGTAGTCTTGTGCTGCGAAGGGATGCCCGACTGTCAGGTCGGCAGAAGCCTGGGAGTGAGCTGGGAAAATCCTGTGCTAGCAGAGAAAAAGCCAGGTTTCAGTTCAGCCAGGCAAGAAGATGGAGACTGCAAGAAGAGATGCTGACAGCGAGGTTTCTCTACCTCCCCATGAAGTTGCTCCAGCAGGGGCTGATGGAGCTGCCTGCCCCGTAGCGGCAAAATCTGGCTGAAGATCCAGAAGATCACTGGATGGTTTGGAAGAGCTGCCAAGGAAAGAAAGATATATTAATTACAGGAGTAATTTGTCCATTTCATTCAAGTTCAAGAAAAAAAAAAAATCATGACTGGATTGTAGGAATTACCCATGACTGATGGAACCATTGAGACACAATTTTTTTTCAGGCCTTAGGATCAGAGCAGTGGCCATAAACACCTGTACTACACTAAGCGTCAAGAATATACCTCAGGATGGAACCTTAACTTATATCCATTACTTGATGACACTAACAGACCGATAAGACATCACTAAATTTTGATAATGCTAAAAGAAACCCAACCAAAAACCCAAAACAAAACCCCAGGTGGTTCCTAAGAACAGAGCAAATAACTGCTGCAACTAAAACCAGCTCCATTCTACTGCAACACTTCATTGTGCCATGTCAGAAAGCAAGAAACCTACATTTCCAGGCAATAAATAGGCTTTACACAGAGCAGAGTTGGTAAAACTTTGATGTTAAGCCACCTGCTTAGGAAAGTCTTGTTCATTTAGAGCATTTAAATAACGAACAATAGAAGCTTTCTTCAATGAAGCACTTCATCTGACATTTAACTGAAGTTAGTCACACCTGCAGACTTTTGGTTCAAGCTTAGAGCTTTTACATGTCTAGAGTTTTCATTTCTGCTCGTTACAGACTTGAAAGTAAGGCTCAGAATTTCTCATTAGTCAAACTTAAACGTTTGGGGTTTATTTTAACTTCTTAAAGTTCATTATTTTTGTGCTTCATTAACTAATTTGAACAGCAAGGAAACAGGAATCTTAATTCAGCAGTTTAGAAACAGAATACTTACTATTTGTACATTACTTCAGTCTATTCAATTAGAAGTTTAAGTTGGGAATGGTACAACATCACTACTACAGTGAAAGCAAATCAGAGTAGCCACAATATCTTAATTTAATTTTTGTTAGAGCTCATTTGTGATCTATACTGGTCGAATAATGTAGCCCATTCAATACTGATGCATATTACCTGTAAAGTAAGCAAAATCTTGCAGGCAAGCCTCCTGTTACAAGTGTGATTTTGGCATCTACATCAAACTCAGTAACTCAGATATGCTTTTTAACTTACCTGACTGGAGCAGCTGTAGATGAAGTTGCAAAAAGATCAACTGGAGGAGATGTATCAATCGTTTTCGCTGGAGTAGAACTAGGAGATGTAACTGTTGTGGCTGGAGAAGACTAGAGAAATATTTTAAATATACATTCAATATACCAGCATTTCTGCACAAACAACTCATGCAAAGACTCATGTACTTTAAAAATCCAATTTTGTCATCAAGTCTTCTTATTGCGAGCTGCTTCTCCCTTTGAGAGAATTTCAGGAAGCCTGGGCTAAGTTTTCAGAGGGTGGCTGAGTTAAGAGACTCCAAGGTGACTCCACCTAGTGATGCCTGGCTCAAGAGGAAATGCCTGTTGCGGGAGCTCTGAATGCACACAGATACCAGTAACAAGCCTGACAGGAACTTTAAGTCCTTGGGTTCAAGACTTGCTCAATGTCTAGGCACCTAACTTAGACTCGTGATCTGGGGGTGCCTTGCCTGCCTTTTAAAATCCCACTTAGGGTAACTAGCAGTTCCTATCTGCCCAAGGATTCTCAGCAAGTTCCAAGAAAATAGTTTGCTCCCCAGGAAACTTCCTACTCCCAGTTTTAAGACCATCCTGAAGATGAGAGGAACAAGTAATTTTGTGGGTTTAATTCTACATGTCAGACCCTTCATTTTGTCCACGGAATGAAATATCTGTTCATCCACAACAGGACCTTAGTACTCTAACCATAGGAATGGTGGGACAAGAGAAATGGTTAGAAATGGTTAAGTGTGTACATAAACCTTCAGACTGAAGGGAGTTTAAAGATGCGTCAGCAGTGCTAATGGTTAAGTCCTCAGGAAGATATAAAAGAAGGCTGAGCCTATGATTTTGCTTCATTAGCTCCTCCAATTCTGGATAAAGATACCTTACGTATGGCAAGGACAGACACCCAGGAGGGTATACAACTCTTCTGTGCACTTGAAGCCTCAAGTTACCTTGAAGAGTATCAATTTAATTCTAAAAGATACTATGAGCTTTGTTACAACGTCTTGCTTGCTAGAGAGATCCTTTTCCTCACAAACAAAAACAAGTCCTGTGTTTAGTACTGATTGCCATTCTGACCACTTCCAGGAAAGAAAATGAATAGCTGATTTGAAGCATTTTTTCCCCTGAGTTTTGCTCCGGCCGTCCCAACATCACAACTCTAGCAGGAGATGGATATAAGCTTTCTAGACTCTCCTCAAGGCTTTACTAAGGCGTGAGACTAGAGTGGTTCAAATTCTTCAAGTAAATCAGGGAAGAAGGGGTTACTTAAAGTTGTAAGAACACTTTCTGAGCCATCATGTAGCTCTCACCAACTGCTAAATATTGGACAAGAGATTTTTTTGGTTGGGCTTGTTTTGGTTTTTGGTTGTTTTTTTTTAATAGTGTGTTGTTTTTTGTTTGGGTTTTTTTGGGGTTTTTTTGGTTTTTTTTTTAAAGGGCTTTTCGGAAAGAAATTTAAGAGCTTTCACTAGAATCAACCATTGAACTGTCTCCTTCAGATTCAGAGGTTTTCATTGAGTTTTTCCTGCACAACACCCATCATTACACAAAACTGTGGTACCTGGCAATGCTTCAGGGATACCAGGAACTACAATTACTAACATCATAAAGCTCATTAGTTTATCTGACACCCAAACCAAGACGTTTTCACTGGCAACTCTTGCTTCAAATTAAGGTGAGCAGTCTCACTCATAAAAGGTCAATTCTGAAATTAGGTATATCAGATGAAAGTTTTCTTCTTGGCTTTTCACATAAATATGGTTTTAAAAGAATCAGCACTTCCTCCTAAAATGCTACAAATGGAATGAAGAATGTGGAGGACAAACAGTATGGAGTAGTTTCTCACTGACATGAGGATTGAAAAAAAAAAAAAAAAAAAAGTTGAGACAAATCTATGGGTATCTTTTATGTCTTCACAAAGCATGACCAAATACTGTACTCGTGTAAGTACTGCAGCCCTTCAGATCAGCAAAATGCTTTTAAGGGGCCATTATTTACAAGGCCAATAAAAGATGCAACTTTGTCACTTATGTAGGGCCTAGGTGGCAAAATCTAACAAGCAGATTAGGAGACAGATAGAAATTTAAATCCTTATGCCCTTAAGATGTTCTAAAGTGCACCACCTGAACGAGAATTCACTAGTACAGCCAGTTGATAGTATTTACCTTGCTCAGAGGAGAAGGAGCCCCAGATCTAGGGAAAGAAAAAAAGGGAGGAGGAGGTCCCAGATCAGCACACTTTTGGAAACTATTGTTTCTGGTCATCAAAACTCATGCAAAAAGACCAAAAGCTAAGCGTGACAGCTCTCTAAAGATCTCTACAATCACATGCCCTCCCCATTTCTCAAACTTTCATGCATCACTTTAGACAAGGAATGCAAATTGTTACTTCAAAGCTTAAATCAATCTTTTAAGCTAATTGGTATCACAAGATTATTCTGCCTTTTAAACAGGCTCTACTAAACGGAGCAAAGGCAGAGATGCATGCAAGTGTCTTGCATTAGGGCCTACAGGAGCCAGTAGGAAAGAGTTATTGGGGCAAGACATCACCATATTGTAAAATCATGCAACAGCAGCAGAATAGGACAGATATGGAAGCAGTTAACTAACATAAGTCTTCTGAGGATGTGTCAGCAAGTTTTCCAAGTCTGCTGTTCTTTCACAGAAAGTCAGAGTTACTTTAAAATAGTGATATTTAAAAGTATGGAAAGTCCAAGCTGAAAGTTCTCCCACATGCAAGAAAATCACACTAACACTAACCAACAGAGCCTTAATTCTCAGTTAAAATGTACATCATTATTATGCAGTATGAAAATACTGGTACATATTTTTAGAGCTGCTTTGATCTAAGAGATGAAAGGAAGAGTTGAAGTTAAAACTGCACCACTATTGAACTAGCATCCACCCTATAGGTTACTTGAATTGGATAAGTCCTAGGAGCTGCAGAACTGATTAGAAGATCTGGAGCTAAGACAGAAATGACTAAAAATAACTTAATGACTGTATACAAAAGCAAGCAACAGTTTAGCTACAATTTAAAGAAGATATCTATTTCTAATTGTTCAAGCCATCTTAAAAAAATATAACCATGTCTGCATGCAAGTGGTATGTAAACATATGTACTTACCCTTCACTAAATTGCAAGGAAAGCAAGAGTAAAAGAGAAAACACAAGTTTATCTTAATCCTTCCTAGACTTACCCATGACAACTATCTAGTAAGAAGATGCAAAGCCATTAGAAAACAAATCAATTTTGATGATAAAAGCCTTAGTATCAGGGAAAAACAGTTCTTTCTAGGCATTTTCCATAGTTAATCTCACTTCATTTTGGAAAGCATCTATTAGTTTGGTGTGTCATTTCCCCCCCATCCTCCAGCAGGGAGAAGAAAAAAAAAAAAAAAAAAAAGATGCCATTAACATGATTTTGTAAGGGAAAGGAAAAACCTAATCTTACCATAGCTTATTTTCCAGCTAAGTGGCAAAAATAGGTTGGGGGACGCAAATCTAAGTATCAGCTAGTCTCACACTGTTACTATTTTGCCTTGATATATGGTAGAACATATATACCTACTTGTTGCCAGGTTTTTTTCCTTCCAGGGAGTTTAGATGTTGTTCGAGGGTCTCCATGAGACTGCTAGGAGCCTTGAAAGCAAAGAGAAAGATACATTTCTAAACACATTGCATTGACCTAACCATACTTTGAAATCCAGCATCAACTTCCCTGAAGTCCACCATGTGCATGCTCGTGCTGTTACTTTATTTACACCACTGAAAATAGTGGATTTCCATGCTAGAAGTATTCAGGCAAAGAGAGCTTTTGAAAGATAATACTGTGTCCAAATTTGCAGAAAGCAAGCATGTACCTCTACTAAACAGCGCCTGAAACCTAAATGCAGGACGTGCTGCTGGTCGTGCTTTAAGTCAGTGTTTAAGCGTTGACAACAGCACAGGCATCCACAGGGTTAGTTTTAAGAGTAATAGGGTCAAGGTCATTGTTTCAGTTTTGCTTTCAGTCAGACCTCCAACACCTCTTTCATGACCAGAGGGTTAGATAATTTTTGCAGTCTGAACAAAACAAACTAAAAGTCCTTTCCAACACCCCAAAAGGAGTTAGCTTTGATTCAAGACTCCCAACATGACGAAACCTTACAGCTGTGTCTTCTCAGTATGGTGGCCAGACATAGGTTACTGAGCCCAGCAGCCAACTCAAAATTGGGAAGGTTTACTATTTCAGGCATCTACAAAAACTAAGCTTTATCAAGCCTCCCTGATCTTAGGTTTTATTTTAAGCAACCTTTTTACAGTCAGGCAGTACCCCCACCCAGGCATGCGCTTGCTGTTACAATGGTAGATAGGAAACGTAGTCCTGAACACAAACGACAGCGTGCTTAGCTACTCCAGTATAAAATTAGCATCCAGATAAAGAGTCCTACAAGATCAACAAGCAAGGAGGAAACCCTTGAGAGATACAGTAGCATATAATAGTCAAGTATTTCATCAGGGTTACCGGTTCCTCAGGGGTACAGTCTTTAAATGGGGAATTCTCTTTATCAGTCTCTTTCAGATCAACCACAATTCCTGTCAGCAATACCTATGGCATTTTTCATAAATAATATCTTTAATTTCAGGGAATACATAGGCATCAAAAAGTCAGTTTACTGATGTTTAAAACCAGACTATCCACTGCTCATATGTACAGTATGCCAAAAACCAGCTGGCTGGCTGAATCAGATGTTTCACAATGCTTAGTACCTGCTAGTACTAATACACAGCTAAGTATTTAGAGTATAGTGTCTGCATATTAATTTTGGTATTAAAACCGAGCAATAAGGTAACTTAACACATGCAGAAATTTAAAATGCTCAAAAAAATCCTTAAATAATGGCTTGAGTTTAAATATGTTCCATACACATAAGCAGTGCAGAAACATCTTAACCATTGCTGCTACTCTATAGGTATATTTACTCTTGCAACTAATTTGAGCGCAAGAAAGAATTTCGTTAAATACAAGTGACTTATTTACAAGAATTCTCCAGCAGCAAGAAAAAGATGAGCAAAGGCTCTTGTTTGCACTAAAAAAAAAAAAAAAAAAGAAGATTCAGACTTCTGTGTATTCAGAACAGCTATAGTATAAGATACAAGCTGTGTCTACTTAAACATGCAAGCAGAAAGCTATGTTTCAAAAAAAAAAAAAAATCCATTATTATTTCCTGTTACCTCTATAGGCTTTAAATAACTTTCCCATATATTATTCATAGGTTTCTTAAAAGCCAATAAAGTAATATGAAACTCATCTATCAAACAGAATTCAGAGGAAGCTTCAGAAAATTTTCACCCAGATGCAACAATTTGGATACCAAACAATATTTAATTTTCAAATTGCAACACTGAACATTGCTTAATTTCCTCTACATACTGCTTCAGCATTAGACTAATCTATCAGTCAGCATCATGGTGGAACCTCAGATATGGACTCCCCACTAGCTATTTGGGGCAAAACTGCCACACTCAGAATTGCTAATAAATAAAAATGAGCCAAGCTCTTTAGCTGCCAAGATGCCTACTCAGCCTCCAAAACCTCACAGCTGAACTAGAAAGTCCAAAGATGACAGCTATCAACTTGTATTTCAGGAGTGTGACCACTTTTTTGGATTTACAGTGTATGTACACACATCAAGTGTCAATACATCCAACTTCCTGTAGAATACTACTGACTATTGCCATGGCTTGCTTTAGGAATTGAGGTATACCATTGATATTATATACCATTATATATTACTTATTAGCTGAAATTCAGTTTTATTATTCACCTGTTATTTATTTCTCACTGAAATACACTGCCTAGGTCTTATACACAATCTACAGCATGTTGCAGACGAGCCTTGGCAAGAGAGTCTAAGCAGCCTTTGGAAGAATACAGCTATGAGGGACTCGGAGAAGATCACTGAAGTGGTCAGGCAGTTGCACTAGATGATTGTTGTAGGCTCCTTCCAACTGAACTACTCCATTCTATTTTGAAGTGTTGGCTCATGAGGTGAAAGGGACCCTCCAGTAGCAGTAGCAAAGGTGCCGCTCAGCAAGTGTGGCGCTGACTGATGATGCAGAACGGGGCTTGCATAGTCTCTTTCCAGCAGGCTGACACAACACAAGCCGCAGCAGATGAAAGCGATACAGGAATTTATAGAGCATCTTTCATTAACTAAGCTTAAGGTGAGTTGTTCTGATCGAAGGACTTAGTTCATGACTGACTTGACCTTGTTAAAAAGAGCCCCTGAGGTACAGAGTTAGGTGAATACTACTGCAGCTATTTCAGAATTGTGTTTGCTATTCCACACGCTGCTGGAAGTCTAAGCTTTCCTCTGCCAGACTCCATAGCCCCATAGCATCTGAAATCTGTAAAGATTAAAACTCTCCACCTTCACATCATGTCTCACTTTCAGACTTTTTAACTGGCTTTAACCAAGAAAACCACTATTCTGATGCTGATTTAAGCCAGGCTTTCAAGAGGTTTTCAAAACCCACACAATCATAGGTTATGAACACTTAGGATTTACAACTGTTAAGCAGTTTGGGCTGCTCTTCTGTTCCAACTTCACTGGCATCAAAACCCCCATGAGTGAGCTCTTCAGCATGGATCCAAGTAAATATCCTTCTCCCATCAAACAAAGCCAGGCACCCAAGCCAATGTGCAAGTGATACTGAAAATGGACCAGCACAACAGAATTTAAGCAGCTACAGTATTAGCAAATCTTGATGTTAAAAGTTTTAATGCATATTGGCAGAGAAGTTCAGCAATCAAATCATAACTTCTGCATTTAAACTTCAAGTTCACTATACGAAGAACTTGTACTACCAAGACAGTAGTGCTAGTGCTGCTCTGAATTTCATCTCTGGGACAAGACTGTGTCAGGGAGAGATTATGAAGCAAGTCACTACAAAACCTCTATGCAGTCTGTTGTCAAAAATGAACTTGCTCTGCAAGCTATGAAAATCTGTCCTTTAGTAAGGAAAGAGTAAAACAATCTACACTTCAAGTATAGGTTGGAAGTCATTGTGAAAGAAAGTATTTTAGTTAATCAGTCTTCAAAAATAGCTTTGGGTTGTTCTTGATTGCAAGTTGAGAGGGCTTTAAAATGTTAGTTGGTATGACTTCCTACTGACATCTACATTCCCAGTGTGCTTCCTAATAACAGAACTTTTAGTTATTACATGGATCCAAAAGGAGAAGCTTACCTGTGTAAGATCAGGGATATCACCTTTGTCAATTCCAACTTGCTGCAGATGTAAAAGAGGTAAATGTAAGTGCGTAATTCCACTGCAGAAGGCAGTAATTTTGACTAGAACTGTAGTACTCTCTTCAACCTATAATAAACTTCATTTTTAGAAAAAGACTACAAAGTCAGCAAGAGCAGATGCCCATCTTTCCAGTAACTGTCTTCAACAACCTGAAGCAGTCTTTTTTTTTTTACAAATTAAATGTCCATTAAAAAAAGTCCATTAAAAAAGGGGGGGGGGCAGTTTGATTCCACCCAGGTAAAGTTCATATTCCATAAAGTTCATATTCATACGTATGTCAGGCAGGGCTTTTTGGTCATACACTGTTGTCTCAGAGGACAGCATTAGTGAACTGCCAAACACATGCTATCCAGATATCTGACTATCTAATGAAGTTCTCTGAAATTCAGCCAGTGAACAAATCCTAGAAGACACCACTTAAAAAACCCTCAAGTTAATTTGAAATGCTAGGAAAGAAGGATGGAACAACAAATACAGGAAGACGAGATCTAAGTCTGTAACCTACTAGTTGTCCTGTTGCTTCACTACAGCTCTTCAAAGCACCTGATGGTTTAGCTTTTGCAGAAGAACAAGCTCCACTGCACTTAGTAATCTTGAAGTATAGTCACTATAATCTCTCTCCTGTAAAGCTGACCTTTAGGTGTCTGAAGTATCTCACTCCCTCAAGTCCAACATTCATATCAGATATTACATGCCATTCATGAGTCTAGCAGGCTCCTTTATAAATAGTTAAGTAAATTAGCAAAGAAACTTTTCATTCAGCTCATTGTCACTGTCCATTATAATGAAGCATGAAACATGGAAAATGTGCATCTTGTGCCAAGGAGCCAACCACCACAAAGGAGAGCCCAGCGAAAGAGTTAATTAACCATGTAATATTTGTATTATCCACATAAGAGGGCGATAACAAGGATTAAAACCAGGAAAATCTCACAGTTCAGTTAACTTGGAGCTGTCTGCAAAGACTTAAAAACCAGGCTTATTAAATCATTACGCTTTTATTCCTAATTGTGATGTCTTCGTCTTATGTTCATCCCTGTCCTAGAAGCATACATTTATTACAGAATTTTCAAGAAATATTGACATATTTGAAGTCATGCCACCTGTGACATGACAAGGAAAGTTGAGTCTGGCTGCACAGTAGAGATATATGAAAGTCCTAAGCAGGGCTTAACTAGTTCAAGAAGAGCTGAACAAGCAGATCCAGGAACTTCTATACTGCCTTACATTTATACAGTGAGTCAGATCCTTAGCAAGTGCAATTAATACTTTATATCAGTGCTAGAAAAAGTCACAAAATACTTAAGTGCCAGACTGGAAGTCACTTACCTCTGCAACTTTAAGAAACTCTGATACTCTGGTCATTCGAGTAAGAAATCGTTTGTAGATTTCAAGAGCATCTTTACATTGTCCCTTTTTCATTTCAAAAAATTTCTCTAGAGAAATAATTTGGCAAATTTCAGTTAAGATATCTTACATTAGGTCTGCATTCATCAGCAACTCTAGTTTTCAGAAAAATCAAGTTTCAAGAATATTGCACTCCATTAACATTTTTCTACTTGGACACTAATCTAGTAACGTTCCTAGCCCTTAATAGAATTTACGAGTTAGGCTTGGTGACTAAAGAATTAAACTGGAACATCACACCCTAAGCAGCCACAGCTTTGCACGTGATGTAAACCAGGTTTTTAAAGATAAAAAATAAGCAGATGACCAAACTTAAAATTCAAAGTAATTAAGGATAATTAAATACACGTCAATACACGTCCTCTCCCAAGATCTCTTCACTCCAAAGAATACTTTTTTCCACTTGAGTAACTTTCTGAAGTTGGTTTGTGTCCATTATCAAGCACAATTGTCACATATTTCAACCTGAAGTTACACTTTAAGTAGCAGTGGTCAGTGAAATCTCAATCCAATAGTTATACCAAATACATTTGTATCTGCTCCATAAGCTTCACATGCCTATCATTTTAGTCAAAACAGCTGGGACTTTTATGAAGCATCACCAGAAAGCATTGCAACATGGATGTTAAAAAAAATGTAAAGCTTGGACAATTTTTTTTGGTTTTTGCCTGTTCAGTCTCTGCAACCTCTTGGTTTCTTCCTGTTCTAGATACAGCCCAGAGTTTTAGGTCAGTCATGCTGGCCAAGTACTCGGAGTTTCTGTCTGTCTTTACAGACCAGCTGAAGTGCTCGCAAGTTTTAATAGTTGAAGCTCATTTTCTACAGGGTCAGTTTGTCTCCTGCAGTTTACAGTAACTCCTGGTTTTAGACTTCATGACAAAGCCTTCCGCGGGGCCGGCTTAAGGTGTGTTATGCTGGTGATCATGCCCAGCTGTCTGAGCTTCAGAACACGCTCACAGCCTCCCACAGACTGCGAAGGCTGATGGCAGGTAAGTTTCTGGTGGGGACTCAGCTTTGGCAGTCATGCTTTCAGACGGATCAGGAACATTATGCAGGAGAATATTACTTGATATAAGGCTACCATATAGCAAATACAATGGAAGAATCTGGGCATCTTAAACACAATCAAATAGCAAAAGTTGCTTTGCTAACCTTGCAGGACACGTTAGGCAAGCTCACACAGCACTGTACATTTCTTTAAGCATGGAAATGCTCAGTGCCTTTAAGTAGACTTCTGCACAATTTTAAGGGCATATGAGAATCCAACCTCAGATGAACTCTAATGTAAGAGGTTATGGCTTAAAAGTTTTCTCTCACTTCAGAATAGAATAGTCAAGAAAAATGTATTAAGTTTTAGTGAAAATTAAGTTAAAAACCCCTGAAGCAAAGCTGAAACTCATTTTTCATTTGTTCACGGTATGTGAGATATAGACACCAGGTTACTTACCTAGTAAGTTAATAACTCCATCATTGTAGCAAGCAAAAAGTTTGATAAGATCTTTAAATAGAAGCATGAATGCAGCATTTATGACACCATTTGTCAGTTCATTTGGATGAACCTACAAATAAAATAACACATTATTTAGAGCAGATTTACGGAATGTAATCAGAAGGTTTAGCTTGCACCAGGTATCCGATGCTGATACAGAATCGGACACAGAATAGAAGCTTTCACACAAAGAAACCAAACAAAGGTTTCTGTTAGCAGATCAAGGATTGCTTTCTTCACCAGTCCAAAACAATCCGCTACAGCAGAGGAGTATCCCCATCAACAGTAAACATCTTAGTCTTGAATCCTTCACCTCTTGCAAGCAGGTGGAAAGCAGAGATGCTATTAACAAATCATTAATGAAACTGGACAAAAGATGTCAGTTCACAGCAGAGCTGAACAAAACCTCAGCAGTCTACTACGTAACACAGCTGGGTAATGCGGTCAAGACCCTTTCAGTTCTGACATTAGCTTGGGCAGAAAATAAGTGCTTATTTATTAAAAGACCTATGTTTTGTTAAAAAATATCTCCTCTTCCAAGACCTTTCAGTTCTGACATTAGCTTGGGCAGAAAATAAGTGCTTATTTATTAAAAGACCTATGTTTTGTTAAAAAATATCTCCTCTTCCAAGACCATTATCACGATTCCTATGCCATTTAAGTAATGAAAACATCTTAGTGAGATATGTATTTCTAAGGCTTTCCTCTGAAAGCTGTCATGGGCCCTGCCTTCATTCTGGAATGTGTCCTTCTGCCCACCAAGAACAGAAGAACTTCACGATAGATTCCTTCAAAGACCTCTTTGCAACATTACACTGTACCTCCTACAACAACAACAACTGACTCCTATTTTTACCCTTAAGGCAGATAAATAATCCCACCAACATTCATAACATTATTACACTATAAATAAATTGTAGACACTTATTTCTATGAGTAGTCCAGATTAAAGTTTATCCAATACAGCTTACAGCTGAAAACCAGATGAAGGTTTTGAGGAAGCCAAACAATGTACATGTGATTGTTCTAATGGCTTTTTCTCTCCCTTCAAAAAGAAGTTGGTTGCCAAGAGACAGAAAAAAGATTCTTCAGTCTCCTTGCTTTGTCCATTTCTTCCCTTACTGATGCAGAAGATGAAACTCCCAGCTCTGAGTTAGCATTCCTCAAGAGCCCACATTTCCTGTGCTGTTCCCCTATCCTCTCAACAAAAAACTCCTAGAATCTGCACATTTTGTACTTGCAGGAAAGGGCCATCCTTCACCTCACTCTACCTTACTGGGATACTTTGAAGGGGATTTTTTTTTTTTTTGGCCACATAACAGGATGATGAGTAAAGCATTACCTACAAGGTGAAATGTTTTAATTACAATGCAGCATTTATAAGTCACTACCCAGTGTTAATGCTGGGTCAGCTTCAATACATACATCAAATTCAAGTAGTGCGTCGATTTGTTCCTGCAATATTGGCATACTCTTCAGCAGCTTTTCAGGAGCCATTGTTCTCATCACACCATCAGCTCTACAAGAGGGAATACAGATAAGAAGCCATGGTGTTTCCCCCTCTCCCCAAACTGATTTGTTGTCTAAATTTAAGCTTAGAGCTGCTATAACCCCTTTCGAACATTTGGAGCACTGTCTGATTCTCCTGATTCCCACAACATCAGAAGAGCTGGCATGGAAAATACTTCATCCAGCCACCCTTCCTGACAACAAAAGAAGGAGGGTTTTGTGTTAGAGTGATGAATGCAAGAGATTGATTTCTTTATGGAAAGAGAGCACTGAAAGTTTAAATAACTTGACAAGAAATACTGTTGCAGAAGTAGTTACAGAACTCATAGTCTTTGTGCATTGTTTGTTATGAATAACTCACGACAAGGCATTGTGAAGAGTACTTTTTAATGGTGTGTCTGTGGTCACTGAAGACAAAAAACTCTATAGGCTATTCCGCCCCCCTCCCCATTAAGTGCCACAACATATGCACGCCAATTTAGTGACAATTTAAATCAGGGCAATCTTTGCTAAGGGCTTCTTTCCTCAGTATTCCTGGGTGCTAATTAATTCCATTACTCCTTCATAGCACTTCCACTGACTTTGACCTGCCTTATCAGTCCTGCACCGTTACTCAGACAGGATCATGCAGCAGTTCTGAATGTGTAGCATTCCTTAGTTGCTGTCTATAGTCTTAGAGCAGTCTTCACACATGACAATTTTTACCTCTGCATATCACAAACCTGCACAACCACCATTACGTATTGATCCATTTTGGCCACTCACAGGTATAAGCATCTCCTCTCAGGGAACACATACCACCGTTTTTACTTATTTTATTCTATACTCTGAGGCAGCACCAGAAATAACAAGCATAGAAAGCCTTTCCATGAACACACAGCACAGGAATAGAAGGATTCCCAGCAACTCAAACTTATGTTTATTTAACACCAAGTGTTTGAAGGCACTAGGTGACAAAGGGAACTTAAGATGCTATCACTTCAGTAGCTTGCTGGATCAAAGCCTGCTTGAAATATCAATCCAACTAGCTACTAGTCTTCATGTCAAAAACTTCTTGATTCTTATTCCAGATAGGTTCAAGAGGTAACTACTGTGGTCCCCACTGTGGGAACGGCATCCAGCTACACAACAGTTTGCGAAGCAAGAGAGGAAAGCCTGCCAGCAATGCCTGCATTAACAGCTCAGAATCCTGAGCTGCAGAATACTCTGGAACTGCCAGAATGATCCTGTACACAGCTCATGATTAGCAGGAACATCTTTAGTATGCAATCAATTAAGCTGCACCTTCAGTGGGTGTTAAGCCACTTGTGGTGTTTGTGCTTCAAGAGACAATCTAGAGCCGTTAAAGTCCCAGATAGAGGGGTCAGAGACACAAAAAAAGTTCCAATAAATACCAACACACTCTGGGCTGTTTTGTTTTGTTTTTTAAACACAGTCCTTGTGGGAAATAAACCCAGTAGTTTACAACCTTATTCTGGTCAATTTATAACTGTTTGCTGTGTTGCCTGCTAAGAACTTCAGGTGTTCACTTTAGCCTTCCTTTGTAATCAGTCATCTCTCTTATGGAAAGGTCTGGAGAGTAATGAAACATCCTAAATATAGCTTCAGAGCACTTCCTTTTCCAAATCCTAAACACAGTCTCACTGCAGCACAGTTTAATGAGTCAGATCTAGCACTAAAAGCTCCCTATTCTGCAAGGCATCTTACTTTAGTCTTCAGTATTTGCCTTACTACCCATAGTCTTTCCTCTCCTCCTTGTGCAATTTTTAACCCATTACAAATACGTATGAAATCCAACCATTTTGGTGTTTCATTGTGGCTGAACAAAGAATGTAAGAACTAAAATGAAGCGTAATACCACAAACAAGATTTTCATGGGGCAAGGAACCCTATCAGTTTACATATCTAAACTTTGCTTACCCTTTCTTCACTCTTGCAAAGTCAAATGCCATTTGTCTGTAGGAAAACGCTTTTTCATTCAAGTATCTACTATAACGCCTTATAAAGGTGGACATGTCATAACCTGCAAAAAAACAGTTACATGTTTTACATTTAATTTTCATGCCTGTTTGGAGGTTCTTTAGTAAATTGTAACATACAGTCAATAGGCCTACGGTTCTGTGATCTCTGTGGCACTAGACAACAACATGTCCAAGACAGGCATCAAGACATCTTCCAGCTTCTGAAGAAAAAGCAGTAATGCTGCACCAAAACAATTTACCACTGTTCTTTACTTCCAACAGATTCATCCAATGTACCAGTGGCATGGTTCCTGGGGAAACTTGCTAGTGGCTCCTACATAGTTATGTGGTAACATTATTTGATGGAGAAATTAATTACTCCTCCATTAACAGAGAAAAAAGTCAATTTAAAAGAAAGTTTATATTTAACTGGTACATGACTTCCAGGATAAAGATGGATTTCAACTTAAACACTCCCTCCAACTCTTACATCAACCTTCAAAATTCCCCTGGCCAGGTTTACCACAACAATGAAATTATGACAGCATTCAGAGCTGAGTGCCTCCTTTGAACTGTTACACCAGAGATCGTCAAGGCACATGATCCTGTACAAGCAGCCCCAAACTTCAGTGACCTTCAAGCCTGTAAGACTTCTCAACAGTTAGTATTGCAGTCTATCCTTCAGGTATTTCTTTCAAAGTTTCTTCCTCTAAGCTACAGAAAATGTGTGCAGAAGGCAACTCATCCTTGTCTTGAGTACAAGTCCCTTTTGCTACCTTTGTTAAAATCCACACCCCTTGACTTAGTCATTGACTGCATTTTTCCTTAATATCTCTCAACATTAAGTATCTCTGCCAACTCAGGCTTAACACTACCAAGTTTAATGCCTCATTATCTATGACACACTGTTGTATTATCTATGAAATGGCAATTTAAGCTTAAAGAAAGTGGCAAAGAACACAAAAGCATGCACTTAACAGAATTCATTGTCACAAAATACCAGTATCTTTGAACACACATAGCATGCTTTGCTTAGATAAACACAGTTTTAATATTTGTTTGGCTTTGTTCCTGCCCTGTGTTACCATTTCCAAAAGATGCTCAAGTGTTTTTGGTGTCACATGTCTCCATTGAGAGATGGGGTAACATGGCATTGCTTCGATCTGGCCCATTATTGTAGCATTTCTGCACTCTGCATACAGTCTACAAATATTCTGACAGCTGCCAAATTACAAGTTTCCTCTCTTCTCTACTAAAGCTACCATGAAGCAAACTTTTTCTCTGTTAAGTGAAGCAACGGGCAAATTCACTAATAATTCCAGAATCAACATAGAAAAGCAGACATTGTAAGCTTTAGATAGAACAACCCCTTGATTTTTGCCTAGACCTTCTAAATTCACCACTCCAATCATGAACAGCCTTCCCACCTGCCTCCCCGAATTAAACATTTGTATAGACAATTCCTAAGTAGTGCAGTGTCCCCATGCGACCAAATTACTATTTAAGACTGAGTAAAAACAAAAAACAAAACAAAATTAAAAATACCATAAAACACAAAAAGGAAAGTTATCCATTGCATCCTTAATTCCCATAACAGTTAAGGTGATAACTGACCCAGCCCTGATTTCAACCAGCACTTTCTAAGTGAGTTGCAGTTTCACCACCTGAGTAAAAATTTTGCAGGAACTGAGAAACATTGTTCTGAAATTGTCCAGCAGTTGACTTGAGCTCCTGTATTCATTAAGTACTTATAAAAAAGCTTCAGTAGCACATTTTTATATTATTTGCATCATTTGCAATGAAGGAGCAAATTAACAATAGTATCTTATTTGGAATCTTGTTAAGCTTACAGACATGAATAGGCTTACCATGAGATCCACTTTTGTCCAGAAAATTGCTGAGATTGAACAATGTGTTTCTAGATGCCAGGTACTGAATAAATCTCTGCAACACAAAGTTATTTTCTTATCACAGGTTGTATCTGAAGGCTTTGTACCTCCTAGCAGGAAGATTACTAGGCTAGCTCCAGCATACACACATGAAAACCCAGGTTTTTGTCTTAGCCTGCAATATCTTCCTCAAAACATTTTTCATCCATTCAGATTAATTAAGTTTAGCCCAAATCTCTACTAAATATCCTGCTGTATACACAAAAACAGATTCTGTGCAAATACAAACCAGATTGTGGAAGGAACAGTAAAAATGGTTAATTCTCAAAGAGATTTGAGGAAGCACAAGATTTATCTGCCTGCAAAGCAGCATGTCCAAGCTAGTCCCAGACTTTTCAATCCAGCAGCCCCCAGTTTCAGCCAAACCAAGGGCCTGTTTCAATAACGAGCAGGTCCCACATCAAGTACAAAGACTAACAGACTGAAACAGTTACAGAAAGCAAACCAGAATATTGGCCAAAACTTAGAATGGAAAAAATAGGACAGGAGTAAAAGTTTATGCTGTGACATTGAAGAAGTTCATTGCCTGAAAACACTTTATATACAGCCAGGGAGGAATTGTTTCAGTCATACTAAAGCTCTTTAAGTACGCTTTTTGTTTCTACACAGACACACCAGTCCATATCGGTCAATAAAAAGCTACGGCAAGGAAAACACAATCCAAAAGGCTATCGAGTTCAATTTACAGCTCTAGGAAGATTTTAACTCTCATGCAGAGACAGCAGCTATGTGGATGGCAGGACACATCTGCCAGAACATGAACTTTGACTCTAGTCAAAAAGTCCCAGGTAGTCTTTAATCCTGCACAGCTCTGTTTTCAGATAGCACATAAATTGTCAGCATCCTGGAACAGGTTGCTGCTTGCTCTTAGGCTATGGTTTTGTAAATCAAGAGACAGATAATCAGCATGCCTCCAACTAGGTTGTTAAAGGTAAGTACTCCTCATCAAGAATCATTCTTGACCTCTGTTCTCAGGTCCTTACTGGTCCAGAAGAGATGCCTTTGCACTGCTGAAGTTTTTGGCTTAGGGTCTGCTCAGTGCCAATGTGGTCTCAAAAGAAAGGTGATTACATTTACCTCATTTCCATGAACCATTAGATGATGTGTGGTAACTAAGGCTTTGAATACGACCACCCAGCTACTATTTGTTGCTCGTTCAAAAAGCGTATCAGCCATCTGAGGAATATTCACATTTGTTTCATTAGTTGCTTGGATCAAGTCTGTAAGAGAGAAAAAAGGAAGGTGTTAGGTGCCACAAGTAAGACAAAAAAGTTTGCGGCTCTCAGCCCACCAGGCTGCAGGCTATGGTTGTGACAAACAGCAAGTTCAATGCATATGTTCTACCTTCAAAAAAAAACCAAAACAAAACAAACCACCCAAACCAAAAACAACAAAACAAAAACCACCACAAAACTGAGATTATACTAGTACATGATGACAGCAACATTGGTCTGACACTTTCATCCAACAGTACTAGCTTTCCAACAATTCTGTGCTGAGCTACGTCCCAATCTTTCTTCATCTTCATCCCAGATGAAGTCAGAGTACACATCATCACACGACTTCACCGCTTGTAGGTTTTCAAGTTAATTGTGGTAGTTCACTAGCTCTGGGTTAGATGAGTAAGAATTATCGACTTCTTCACTTACAGATAATACAGCAAGCACACTGAACCCAGTCATGTCAGCTAAAAGAGGTATCACCAGAAACAGATACTCCAGTCATCTCAGAGGTTAGAGTTTCACCAGCATGCTACAGCATACGTCCTGGAGTCCTTACAGACTTAAGACAGCAGAAGAATACATTCAGACATGCATTAAGACCTCTTCAACAGTAGTAAAGATGGCAAGGATAGACATTAGTTTGCACTGAAGAGTAATAGTCTTTCGCAAGCAACTGCACCTTACACAGAAGTGAGGCATTAGACTTTCTTAGGGAACAAGAATAAAACACAACTTTGTGTCCTGTACATTAGGAAGGTGTAGACTTGCACAGGAAAGTACATGAAATTAAGATAAGTACTTAAATCATGAACAGTAGGTCAGCAAGCTTTCCACTAGCATCTATATCACACAACTACGAATAGGATCTCTGATTTACTACATCATCTATTACCTACAGACTCTTGCTAGGCAGCCAGCAATGACCTTCTACAAGCTATTATCTATTTTTGAGACACAGTTGGATACTGCCTACTGCAACTGCACGACGAAAACCCATGTGATGCCGGATACAGCCATAGCAAGACTTCAGGAGAAGACTTCATGCAACAAAAAGCACAGAATGCAGACCTAATTGTAGGGTTGAGGCTTAAAGTCTGAAGACCTCTAAGTAGAAAAAGTTAAAAATTAAAATGTTTAACTACTAGACTAAGCATTGTCTGTGTTCCTAATGAAAACACTCATCTTTTACTTTCCCGGAGAGGAAAGTAATAATTGTTAATTATTTTCTACATATTTCTTTCCAGCCTCCAGACTAGAAAGGTTCATCCAACTATTCAAGTCATTCAGTGATGACAGATATTCTACCCTGGAAGCAGACACGCAATTCTGTGACTGATCCTTGCACACCTAAACTATGTGAGTCTGCTGAAAACCCTCTGCAGGAGTTCTGTTCACCCAGGCAGCAGGATCACCACTTTACAGACTTGCTTTCCCTCCCCAACACAGCCCCATATAATGGGGGGGCATTAATGCTGCTAAGAGAGGAAAGTCAAGGTTCAGACTGCTATGAAACTACTCATTCTGCCTCTGCAGGGCAGGAAAAGTCCAGAGGACAGACCAGTGAGTTGCATCAGCTACTGAGAACCATCTGGTGTGTTCAGAACCCAATGTACCAGAGGCTTTCAGAAGTTTAGTAATTGTTTTTGTGTTTTGTTGGGGGCTTTTTGGTGTGGGTTTTGTTTTTTTTTTTGTTGTTGTTGTTGTTGTTTTAATTCACGGCAAGTGATTTTTATGGGGCTTTTTATTTCTATTAAACAGACTCACTTAAGATACAAGAAATCTATAGCTCAGAGTCAGAAGCCTGTGAGAATTGCAACGCTTGTGTTTAAAACTGCCTTTTGTATGGGCATAAAAGCTGCAAGTTGCCTTCAGTTTCAGGTCAGTGGAATGATTTTCTGTAATGAGGCAGAAGACAAAAATTATGTGATCTGTTCGCCAAGTTTGATTTGAAAGTGTTTGTTGTCATGGTGCTTTTTGTTTTGGTTGTGGGTGTTGGGGTTGGTTTTTTTGCAGAACACTTTCCAAAATGTAAAGTTAAATTCTATAACCTCAATAACACTACCCTTGAAGGAGGCAGTTCTGCAGACAAAGTATTACAGTAGTAAAGCCGTGCTACTGAATGACAGCAGTTCAAGCTCACAGAGCTCCAACAAGTCTCCTTGATCTTGTTGTACAGACAGGCCAATAATCTCTTATTCTGTTCTGCTGATTAATGCATTATAGAAGACAGTGGTTTGTAAAAGCCTAGAAGCAAGTCACAAGTGGCTTACCCTGTTCAGAGGTTTTACAGCAGACAACAGCATTTGTCCTTTGTATAAGGAAAAACGCATCAAATTTGCAAGCTTTCAGCCCTAAGTTTCAGTATGTAGCTCACTACGTTAGGGGGGTGCTATCAATTGTGTGTGCCATCAGTGGATGTTAGATAATGAAACCTCGGAGGAGTCTACCCACAGCCATGCTGGCAACAGAGACTAGAAGTCGCTACTCCTGAATGGTACCACAGCACTGCTTCTGAAGCCACTCAGTCATTTCTGCCTCATCTCCAAACTGCTGGAGGGTACAGCATCTCAGTCTGCAGCTCTGAGTGTTTCAGGACACGAGTAATTGTAGTGTGTGGAGTAGAAAGGTATGATTAAATTTAAGCCTACTACTTTCAGTGCACGAAAAAGAATTAAACCACGCATGAAGATTTTACTCATCATCTGGGGGGGGAGCAGGAGGGGGGGCAGGAAGGAAGAAGATGTGGGGTTAATTCTTGTAGAGCTGTTTCCCATTAAGTCACACCACAGAGTTAAGGAATTCAAGCTTCCTGGGTTTCTCTCCCTGATGCCATGGAGTGTCAGCTTAACCAGCAATCATCAGCATCTGGAGTAACTCACAAGCATAGCTAACTTTAACCAACTCTAAGCCACAGAGTTTGGTGACTAAACTAAATTTTAAAATAGGACTTAGCAAAATTAGTTTGACTTCAGTGTGGTCGGGAAAAATAGGTCTAAGGAAAAAGAAAATGCATACAAGAAAAAAGAAAATCTAGAAACTACATTTTCAAAAGATACAGATTCAGACATTCACCAGTGAGACAGAAACTTAGTTTTCAAAAGAGACAATTAAGTTCAGTCACAGGTGGACTTGTTAATACAAAGCAGATAACATCAAGTACCACCAGATGAACAGCCCATCAGAAGCCATATGAAGCCATCTTACAAAGTTGATACCATCTGGGGTACACACAAGACAAACAAGGATTAAGGTACCTTCCCAATGAAGTTTCTGCTACTGTAGACTTCTGTGTCAAATACACTAACAGCTAATTCGCAGAAACTGAGCTCAAATACAAATTCCAAGCAGAGTAAGAAATCAGGAATTGTACAGCAGTAGCAGCAAGTATTTTTGTTACTACTTTCACAGAAATGAAGTAGGCAGAGAATAAATACTTATATACCCTTCATTTGAGTCCATTTGGTTACTGTGGGACTAAATTATAATTGCCAAATCACAGTACATAATTTCTCCTATTTCCTCTCTTCACATTTTGGCGGCTGCTACTTTGAACACTTATTTAGTCTAGAGATCCTTACTTAGGTTATAATTTGGACTTAACTAGAAAAAGTATATTGAAGTCTTGCAATGCAAAACCAATGGATATAGAAATAAATGGCTGTCAATTCTTTGACACCATAACTTAAATCTAAACACCAGTCTTAAACTCTTTGACTAGCCAACTTTGACTCAGGCTAAGACATCTGCAGCTTAATTTGGGAAGAGAAGCAAAGCTCGAGTATGATTAACTCCTTCATTAATACAAAAGCAAATCTGCCAAATTGAGGAAGATCAGTAGAGGGTTCAGTGAGGGAGACTGAAGTAAGTTAAGACACCTTAGCTCTTCATGACCTTTCAAAGAGGCCACTAAAAGATGTGACTAGTTTTGGTGTTTAAACTCATAAGACAAAAAAGAGAAGAGCAAGAAAGTTTCAAAGTCTCCAGAATTTCAGACTTCTTCCATCTCCTTAGAAATGACTTCCTAGTTTTGAGATTTATTTTTTTTTATGAGAGATTATATAACACTTTAAAGAATCTTAGTCCTTTACCTTTTCAGATTGTATGCTGGAACTGGGCAGGGGTTTTTCCTGTTTTGTTTGGGTTTTGTTTGGTGTTGGGGTTTTGGGTTTTTTTTTACTCAATTCTTTAATAAACAGGTCTGGGATTCCCCAGTTCAAAGTTAATTATTCACAAGTTACATTTCAGCATGCAGGGAACAGTAGCGGAGCACAAGACCTCTCTGTTCAGAGGGATACTGGTGCCAGCTTAAGAGCAGCTATCATTCCAGGTTGAGCTGCCTCAGCATCTGAGACGCATCACACATCCAGTTCCTAAACTTTGCCAAGTCTCTCTAACTGTAACCCCCTTACAAACTTCCTCACTATTACACTGAGTGCTACAAGAGCCTTCACAAGTTTGTTTTTTTTTTCTTGCTTGTAAGTATTTAAATAATGCCTTGAACTTACAGCAAAGGAAATGCAGGACTGTTCCAAATCCAGCCTAGTCAAGAACAGAAAGAAGTGGCTTAAAGTAAGAGTTTAGAAGCCTCAACCAAAAAAGTTAAACAGGCAAGTAACAGTGCAAGTCCTCCCTTGCAAGACGCAGAGCTGTACCAGGAAGCTACTCATCGCTGTGCTGACTGATGCAAGAGCTGAACTTCCAGGTGTACAGAAGACCGACTACAAAACAGTACTGGAAAGCAGAACAAAGTTATTGGTTTCTGCTTCTACAAAAATTGCTCATGAGAACATTAGATGATTTTAATGTTGTTGACTTTGACTGTCAAGCAATTCCACTAACAAGAGTTGGAATTTATCTGTGGGGTTAAAGTTTACCATCTACTCTTTTCACGCCCTGCTTGCCCCATGTCCACAAACATGCATCATAATCTGGTTTGTGATAATCTCTCCAAGCAGAATAGCATTTCATCCTGTCTTCTCCTTCCTCCCCAAAAGTCTGCCTCAAGACTTAGTACATCTCACCTTGATCCCAGCAAGCCTACCCTTTATCAAAGTCCAGCATCTTCCAGATACTGCCTGCACACTTTCATGCCTATGTCAACTCAACAAACCTAAACACAATCTTCCACAGAGCGCGTGCTCTCCAGGTACTTGACAGACTTTCCCAGTAATGCAGCTGTAGTCCTTCTGACTCCAAATAACTAGGGCAACTGCCACCTCCTCTCTCCAACCTTACTTCACAGACCTTCTTCACAAACATGTCTGACTGTTGTGAGGACAAATATTTGCTGCAGATCCTGAAGTCTGAGAGGTCATGGCAGTCAGTCCTTGAACCACACAACTGCATTTCACACCAAGACAGCCTTTTATATACAATTTCTTCCTCTCTGCCTACTCATAGGCATACTTATACTACCCATAGTATTGTTTTGCAGAAGAAAAAAAGAGTTTCTTCCTCCCTATCAATCACCTGAAGGGTCTGCAGAGAGACAGGGCAGATGACTGAGTACCAGCAAATTTCTCTTGGATCTTCCTCCAACTTCTCAAACTGAGAGTTTAATTAGCCTTAGAATCATCTTATTATCACACTACTTCTTAAAGACAATAGTGAACCACTTCCCTTCTCACCAAATACCTGTTTTGAAAACAAAGCTGAAAAATCTACTGTCCATATACATTGCTGACTTTATTCCAATGCACTTTCATATGGTTTACACCATATAAAGGCAAGATATTTGGTTTCAAGCCATCTGCAAAAACCACCCCGGCTCATTGGCAGTATTAAACCAGTTATGTTGCATTTGTGTCCCATTTGGTCCTTAATGATTTATACATATGGCTTTTCCTCCTGAGAGGTTCAGGTGCAGCTCTCTTGGAAAGGGGAAAATAAAAGCCAACTGTCAGGTGGTCTTCTACTGGATCTGAAAGGATGCAACCAAGGCAGCTGCTTCCCTAAGTGCTAATAACAGGGAAAAAGCGTGATTATACTGTGTTAAAAACATTCTTGCCATAAGCAACTGCAAGTTCCATGAACTATGAATACTTTTTACTTAAAAGAAAAGATCCCAGAACTTACAGCTCCACTGCCTCTAGGGGAGAATAATGTGCATTACCTGTAGTGTTTACATTGGACTTCTCTCCTTGAGAGTAGTACAATTGGAAGATGACATTCAGGCCAGCTGCAAAAGCTCAAGGTTAAGCAGCAGTCTTTGGGGTTTTAAGTATGGTCTTTAAGACTGCTAATTAATTAGTGATGAATATATTCTATGGACAAAGTCCAAGGCCTTACTGACACCCATGATCCAACTATTCAGAAGAATAAAAGATTTAATTTTACTCACGAATTAAATATCAGGAACAATAGAGCTGTCACTCAGAAGACAGGCTACACAAACCCCCTAGTACAAACATACTAAGGAAAGCAGCTTTTTAATCTCACACACATGAAGCTAGAACACTAAGCAAAGGGTAAAGGCCCCATAGTCAAAGAATCCTCCCCGGTTTCTTCCTAACCACAGCCAGTGCAGCTTTTTCAAGCAGCTTCACTGTAGGAAAAGCCTTAGTTATTAAGCATGGAATCTTCCCCCTGTCCAAAGTAGTAAGAAGTTCAGTCTTGATCCTCATTTGTATAGAATTCACTCACTTTGAATACCAAAGAATGTGTCTTAGGCAAGAGTACAAGTTCAGCAAAGCAGGGGAAAGAGGAGAAATCACTGCTCTAACAATGCTTTCCTCTCACCCAGAGACCCTGTTCCAGGCCCTGCCTCCACCCAAATCCTGCTCCACAACTAGCTTAACAGAAACATCTATTTTTCTGCTCAAAGACAAGAATCGAGCAGTTCTGCTTATGTCGATATGAAACACTAAGTAACTCTGGAGCTAGACGTGCTACTTCTCTATTTTATTGATTTACTGCAAATAGCAGCCGAGCAACAAATCATCATTGTACTACCTTTTTTGCACAGCTCTCAATAGTTTCAGATCTAGAAAGTACCATTTGCATTTGGTGGACACCAACCAATGGTTATAAGGCTAAAATATAAAAGCAATTGTCTTGGAGAAATGCTATTCCCCATCCTATTGTAATATGGCATCTTAGATGCCAAACTCCAAGGGAGGAAAGGGCATGGAAAAAAACCCTACTACAATTACAAGTAGCATTTGCGTTAAGTGTTTGACCAGTAACTTTTCCTAAAAAGGAACTTTTATCCTGCATGGCAAATCTCAGACCTCATTCCACAAAAAATTTCCTTCAGCAGTTCAAACCTGGAAGCCTTAACCAAAATACATATTAATTTAGAGAAGAAATATGAAACTGTGGCCACCAGCCCATCTTCTGCCAAGCCTTCAAAGCATTTATTCAATTTCCTCTAAAGGGTAGAATTGTTTTCTCCATCCATGCAAGCATTAAAGCAACAGTCCCATATCATCCTAGGTCTCGCTGCAAACAGAACAAGTTTAAAGGGGGTATATTGTGGCAAGATTATTGCTTAGAAGGGTAAAAGTCAGTAAGATCTAGTTAATTGACAACTGGATACCAGGATTCCAGCTGTGGCCTGTGATTATCCTTCCATAAGGGTGAAAAACCCCTAACATTACCTGTTGGTTACCTCAATTCGTAACTCTTATCACTTGGCTGTTTACAGGAATATCAGTAACAGGATCAGCTGGAGCTTTTATCCAAAACAGCACAGCTACACTAGAAAAGTAAGGATTTTGTGTTTGCCACAGCAGCATGGAGTCATTTACTGTAATCTCTGCACTGGAGCGTTTTCTAATCAGCCTTTACATGTTGAGTTGATCTTGCACTCCAACCACATCTGGCAGAAAGTGGTAATCAACTGAGGCATGGCACATGAGCTATCTGAGTTGCCGTCCTGCTGCCAGTTTTGTTCTAAGAATGAAACCTTGTTAGTGCTTTCCACCCCCACATGATCTATTTTCCCCAGAAAACCATTTCTTTTAAATACACTTGTAGAAGTGAAACTTTCACTAGCGTACCAGCTCTGCCCAGAACAGCAATTTGTAATGCACTACAAATATGAATGAGACCGAAAACACATTGGAAGCAGCCTGATGTTTCAGCTGCACTACTTAGCTGTTACACATTGGGAATACATAAAAAAATAGGGTGGGGAGGAGACAATGTGCAAGCAACTTTGGTGACATGTTAATTAGCTACAGCCTGTATGCTAGAAACGGGTCAGTTGAGTAGGCAGGCTCAGCAGCTGACACATCTAACTTTCAGTATCCAGACCACGGTCCATGTTTTTCCCACTCACTCAGCGGGATTCTTACGAGAGTCCAGCTATCTTGTCAGTGGACACCACATGATGACAGTAGGGTCAGTCTGAAAAATAACCAAGCAGGGCCAGAGAGCTCTGTCGAGCTGACAAGCCACCAGAAGCTTAGCACAGGTTGCAATTCTCAACTGGGAATGAAACGTCCATAAGTATGCAGACAGTCCTGCTGAAAACATGGACCTATCTGTAGGAAAAAGAAACCAAGTATAACACAAACCTGTCCTTACAGTCAGTGCAACAGCATGACATTGTAGAGGAATACCGAAACAGCTGCAACTAAAGAGCAAGTACTTTATAACATGGTGCAATTGTTTCAATCCATTTTTTTCTTGTATCTATGTATAAGCAAAAGGAACACCATAAGAGTTCCCAAAACCAGACAGCTGCCTCATATGTGAATGCTGTGCCTTAAAGTAGTTGGGTTGGTTTGATTTTCTGGGGGTTTTGGGGTTTTTGTTGTTGTTGTTGTTGTTTTTTGTTTGGTTTTGGTTTCATTGTTTTTATTTTAACGAACTGACCAATGTCTTTCACAATTAGATAGAGCTTTACTCTCTCCTTGATAAAAAAGGAAACCAAACATGCAATTGCTTTACATTCATGCCCCTGTGCTGCACCAGTTAAACAATAATCCTTTGCTTCTGCCACACAGACAGATGAGTTTAAGTCTCATAAATTTTGAAAAAACTAAGATCAACTACCAGTAGACTTTTCAACATGAGCCTGCAGCCTTTCATATACTGCAGATTTCTTGATGTTGCAAAAACAAAAAAACAAAACAAAACAAAAAAATATCTCTTAAACTCAAAAGAACATCCACCTGAGAGACGGAAGATGCAGTTAGGACTACTAACTTTTAAAAAAACCTGTCAGCATTAGGTTACTATCTAACAGTTCAAAGCCACTGATGCCTCTGGAAGATGCATTTGCCACTGGCAATGAAGTCTCCTATCAAGGTGTTGATGAGTGGGGGAGTTGGAACGCATCACACAGGCTCACATCAAGGCAGCAAAGCTCTGTGCAGAGTCAGATCTCTAGACTGGAACACCCAGAAGCATCAATTAAACTCCCAAGCATGCTATGGAGAGGAGTTTTGAAAGGTAGCTTCTGATCACACTGCGTAAGCAATTTCCATCTTCCTGATAAACAAGAGGAAGTTCTTTAAACTCACCTATTCCAAACACAGTAAACTTTGCCTGTTAATAATCGTCATTCACAAACAACAGAGCAATTTGAAGTTTATATAAAGCTTAGCAAAACTAGAAAGACTCTAAATGGCTTAGAATGAAATACCAGATCAGAAAGTCACAGGCGAGGCTCACATATGAAAATAGCATTCTGTTTCAGATGCCAGTAACAAAACATCACTCATGATAAATGTTACATGTTTTCAAAACACTGGCACACTAGTTACGCTGACTTCCTCTGGCTTGCTGCCCCTTAGCAGAATGTGCATCCTCCTATAAATGGGTTTAGATGAAGCCATAAAACTTAGATTAAGATCTACAGGCACAATAATCATACTTTGGATACCAGAGTCAGGCAACGAGATCCAAACCCAAGTCTCCATTTGAAAAGGTGAGGTTTTAAAACTGCAGGGTTGCTGAAGAACTGGTGCAACAGTATGTTAAAGCTTGCATCTATATTCAACCTCTACATAATGAGAAACAGCAGCCTTCAGAGCCAGGAAACAGGCCAGCTGGCTTCCCCCTTTCATACAAGTCCCACACTCTCTGAAACAAGAAGTGAAAGGAAGAGTCCTTTTAAAGACAGTTTGAACTCCCACTTAAGTGCATCTACGTGGGATCTTCAATTACGTGTAAAGATGGATGCTCTAGCTAGTGCAGTCCTGCACTGCTGCAAGATAACCAATCACTGCCGTATTTTGAGGACCTCCCCCCAAACTTGTAAACTTGCATACATTTTAAGAATGTGGGCGACGAGTCAGCATGTTTTATTCATGCTTTGAGCAGTCATGTCTTCCTCTCACTTCTATGGAGGGCCATTTTAGAACATTCTGTAAACTATCAGAGAGACTTAAGAGATATAATAAGACTATGCCAGAGGCACTAGGAGCCTGCCAGGCTCTGCAGGCTAACAGCTGACCATCTGCTATGGAAGAACCTGCTGCCATTGTGTCATCCACGCTCGTGCCAAGCCAAGAGGCAGTTTGCAGTGATCAACTGCACCATCAGTAATCAAGCCACAGTCTTGTCCCATCCCTTTAGGACAGCAAAGTTTAAGACACTTTCTTGAAAACACATGTTCTTTGGTCCTTTAAATGGTTATATGGTAGAAAAATCTTAGCTCAAGTGGACACCAAACTCTCCAATCTACCCTGACCAGTGTTTCACATCTCGGCCATAACCCAGTCTCCTAAATACCTGGGAACAACTAACAAAGAACATTGCTTTCTCTTTCATTCCTTCTTTGAGAAAGAAAAGCACCTTGGCAAAACACACAGCTCAACTGTTGTGTTAGAGCTCTGCAGCCCAACTACAAGACATGAGTTCCTGCCAACTTGCTTTCTACCTGTGGTAATTTTGCATATTGGCTTACGATCAGGAAGAGAGTTGATTGCCACGAGTCAGACTCAAGCCGCAGACACATCTTGTCAGCAACCTGCAAATCTCCATACATATGAGAGACAGGGTGTGCTTTCTTGGTGGCCTTCAAGCATGATCATGCCTATGTACTTGCAAAATCTCCTCTAAGGGAAATATCGTAAGACATTTGAGTTTACCAATAGCTAGAAAAATCAGACTCTAGGAAATGCAACTGACTGACATACTGCCTCAACTCAAATGGCCAGAGTACGGATTACATAAAAATACAACATTAGCATGACACCAGAACTTTTCAGCATCCAATCCCTTTCATTAAACTAAGTTAAGATACAGATATAATCTAAACCAAAGCAAGATAGCACATTATCCTGGGCAGGGAGGAGGAACAGAAGGGTATTGAGACTTGGTTTGCCCAGAAGTCAGTGGTAACACAGTGCACTGCCATTTCCTATACTGTGCCTACGACTAAGCTGCAAGCCTCAGCCACCCAGTGGATGCGACCATTTGCCAGCAGCCTAGAAAACACTGTTCTAATATTCCACCTACATTCCCAGTGACATTTCAAGGCTGATGTCCAACACCATTTGTGACACTAGTCCAGATTGCCGGTATATTCCCTCTCCTAGTGGGCTACAACTCTCAACTGCTTCAGCAAATGTGTTTCACAACCTAAAGAGAAGAATTTTTATGACCACAAGCAGCTTACTGGCTACCAACTAAGACCGTTGGATGTACCTCTGAGGCCACCCTTGCAAAACTTGTTTTGTATTGATTTTCAGCGTTTTCAAGCAGCTCTGCAGAAGTCAACATAATAAAAATAACAAGATTAAAAGTATTAAAAACAGCTCTAAGGGTCTAGCATGTGGTTTGTGAGACTCCAGAAAAAGCAGACTTAACCATACTCCGCAAAGTGACAAGCTAGCCTCTGCCAAGTATTCCGATTGCCTTCTAGCAATTGCCAGCATCTGGTTTATTCAGGTTTTATTTAAGCCACCAAGCTCTCATCCAAGCAAAATTTTGGCCAGTAGGAAAATCAAGCAACCGTGTCAAGTCTGATGGGGTGGGATACTCCAATATCAACTTACCAACGAAGCTTCACACTGCACTCTTGTCGCTACTGCTGACTCAGGGGAACAACAGTACTCCTGCAAACCCTGTGCTACAGATCACTGCCTGCAAATCTACTAGGAAGGCTTCTTCTAGCATATTGTTTAGTTTGAGTTCAGGGTTCAACCCCATGCTAGATGACCTGTTTTTTCGGCACACTAGACAGCCTGTGCTGATATTCAGACCCTGATTTCCTGGCTTGCTTTATTCCTTGCTTTTTTGTTTTCAGGGTATTTGAAACCCCTCTCTCCAAAGCCAGGCAGAATATTGTTCCTAATCTACATGCCATGTGTTGAAGTTTGGAGATTCAAGTTTCATCAGAGACTCATTGGTGAGACTACTGTATTTCCCTTAGGCACACTCCAGAACTTGTGCTTTTCTACCCTTACTTGCCTCCTGATCTGTGCCTTGAAAAGCAGCTCCAAAAAGGAACAGGGCATGCTAACTTAATGATAGCGTTTGGTACCACTGACTCATCTTTAGACTACAGTAAGACTAAGGGAAGGGATATAATGTCAGCCCCCCCAACTCAATTTTTTCCCACCCCCAGAAACACTGGAGCCAGCTCCTTCAGCAATACCATGTGTCCACAGCTGACTGAGGAAGGTCTGTCCCTTTCTTTTCTTCAGAGGCAGGGGGTATACTGAGTGCACATGGCAAGGTTGTGGTAGCAGGGGGAGATGCTGCAGCTGTGACCTCTGAGAACATGGGTCTCTTCCAGAGGCTGCAGGGGATATCTGCTCCTGCACCATGGAGTACCTCCTGCTCCACCTCTGACCTTAGTGTTCCCTCTGCCATTTCTCACTTTTTCCTTTCTCCTCTTCTGCCCCTCCAGTGTTTTCTGTCCTTTAAGTACGTTTTCCTAGAGGTACCACGAGCTTGGTGGATGGGCTCAGCTGTGTCCTGTGGTGGGTCCATTGCGGAGCCGGCTGTGTCTGGCACAGAGCAAGCCCTGGTCTCTTCTCAGAGGCCATTCCTGCAGCCAGCGCCTTGCCACGGACACCCAGTACTGCAGGAAGGTAAGCAGGGTAGGAAGAGAGAAGTAGTCTGGAGTATGTTGAACACAGGCAGCAAAATACTAGAGGCAGGTATGCCTCTGCTATATTACCATTTCCTTAGAAATGGGGACTAGGAAGGCAGCAAATTCTCCTCTGTGGCTACCAATTTCTCCATCCAGCAAGAAGCACGGAAGACAAATAGCATCCAAAATGCTCTATGCCCTTTATCCTGATTGTCATTTACTTTAAAGCACTTCAGAGGATCCTTCACAGGGATCAGCCACACCAACAGAGCACTTTCTTGGAGACTTCACAGAATTCCTCACTAGTGGGACAGGCCCAAGTAAGGCACATGCAGAAAACGGAGGGTTTGAGAACCAGGCTGGGAAATTAGGGGCACAGATCAAATCAAATCACAGGAAATCAAACTGCAGATTTTGTTGCTTGTTTGAAAGATGTTCAATTGCTGCCACCCAGGATCTAAGGGAGTAACACTATGAGACTATTACGAAACATAGTCAACTACTAAATAGAAGTAATTAAAACTATGGACTGACCACTGTCATACTGACCACCTCATGAACAAGGGACTTCAAAGAAAGACATGGCTACTCCATTATCAAGGTCTACTAATGGAAGTCAGTACAGCAGAAAGACGCGATTTGTCCCAGAATTTGTCATCCATGACCTTGAGGAAGCACGTTTACCAGAAGGATCTTGAAGACTATTGAAAACTGACTAATACATTCCTTCAGGTGAGGAAAAGCCAAGGGGAGGGAGGGTAGGACTAGTCAATCTAGCTTTATCAAGTTACACTGTTTGGATGAAAGAAAGTTTAACATTACACTGTCTACCCTCTCCTCTGTTTCCTCATCCTCCCTTTCTTTAGGCATTGTACCATAAGAAGACTTAAACACAGAACAGTTCAGATGGGCAGGATCACTTGGTCTTGTGCAAGTTTCAACCTTTTTATCTTAACAAGAATTCAAACTTCTAGCCAGCTTCAAACATATTTAAAAAAAATCATTAGTTATCTAAGTCTTAGCTTAATTAAAAGGGCAGCCTACTCTTGCTACTACACCAGCTTTAAAAAGATGGGGCTGGGGGGTGGGGGACAGGGATTGAAATTTAATGCCATTGAAATACTCAAGATAACTAATCTAAAAAGCCTTCTTACTAGCTCCCCTTACCTATGACAGACATTTCTGCTCCTATTCAGAGATCTACACACCTGCAAATTAAGTGAGTCTTCAATACTATTTTAGGAAAGGACATGGGAGAAGCCCACAGAAACAGTTATTCAACATAGAGACTGATGACAAGTCCTTACATACACAAAAAAATGTGCTAATCCAATACCCATTAACAAATTAAAGAAAAGAATTATTTGCTTGGATTTTTTTTTTTCTTTTCAGGTGTGAAAGATTCATTGAGGTGACAAGGAGTTCACAATTTAGAATACACACCAGCTGTGACAACAAGAACTAAGATGCTGTATTACAGCTGATTTTCAATGCTAACTTTTAAACAAAGTCAGTTCTCTCATACATGGAAACTGTAACAAATTCCTGCAATACAAGATACAGCGAGACACACAAAAGCAGCTTCATTAGTAAAGTGTGAAGGATTAAGCCCAGTTTGTACAGGGACTCCATTCTTGGCAGTTTTCTTGAAGGTACTTCCTTGGCCATAAAGACAAAGTGTCACCTGGACTGCAGAGCAATGCAGTACTTGTACATCTGCGCTACTCCCGCTAGGAAAGGGCCTCAAGTGCCAACAGACTTGGAACGCTCCCCGAATCACTTCAACAGCAAGCAACTTCTGAAATATGCATCCTAGTTAACCCAGTCACTGAAGCCTAGTGACTCAGGACAACTCCACTGACCCCCCCACCTATCCCAAAAAACAGGCACACAGACATATTCCTCAGGAATGAGATAGAGGTTTCTAAGACTAACCTGTGGGATCTAGCAACTTTATCTTTACTAAGCCTAGGAAAAAAATTTAACCCATTGCTTTTGGCCAACAGCCACTTCTGTTTCAACACTAGAGACCACAGTGATTCCAACTTGTTAGGTCATCCCCACGGTTTGCAGGAGAAAGGTAAAACGCTGCAGCAACAAAAGTGTCTGTATAAGCAAAACACTGACACCAGCCCTGCAGTTCAGTTACCAACATGAATTAAACTATAAATTTCGGTTTTGTTTTTTCCTGTTTGTCAGCCACACACAACTATGCAAAATTAGACTTGGGATGGAAAGATGTTACTACAGATACACAGGTCACCTCCACAGCCACAGGAAATCGAGTTCTGTTCCACATCTGCTTTGTTTCCACACTTCATGAAAGTCTCCCAGCTCTTGATCAGGCCTCCAGAAGGGCCTTCTACCTATGAGAATTATTTTGAAGAAGTAAGGAGGCACCACATGGTCTTTTTAGAATACACACTCCACAGAACTTCCTCTTGCTGCGAACCCGTTCACTCAACAAAATAAGTCAAGGAAAATCCCAGCCATTTTAACCATTTTCAGAAACAGGAACTTGTTACGACCAACTGCAGACACAACAACCTCACTTGTTTCCAATTCACTTCCCTAAATCAAAGCTTGACAGTCTGTTTCTGAGCAAGATCCTTTATAAAAGGAGCTGAGTTCAGATCCACCTATTCTACCCTCATCTATCATGTGTTTTAACATTTGAAAGTCAAGTTACTTCTCCAAAAGCTTCTCCCTGTTGATACCATCAAAGTCACTCCCACTTGAGGCTGGAAGTTGCCTTTTACTTCCTCCACACAATTAAACCCTCCGTGAAGCCTTAACACATCTTTCAGAATAATTCTGAGAATGAAACTTATACGCTGTGCACCAGGATTGCCCTTCCAATTGAACTACCACAGCTCGTATATCCTTAACATAGTCCATACATCTCATTCACCCACTCTGCAATGGCCTTTCTCACTGCAGCAAAATCAAGTCGCTAATGCCTGCTTCTCCATGGAAATGGTTTCCTCACTTGCTGTATCTAATTGTAATTTATTCAGCACAACATGGTTAGCTGAGGGAGATAAAGTCACCACAATGATATGGCTTCAAGATGACAAGTTTGTTAAGTCCAAAAGGATCTGAGCTCTTAATGTGCCAACTGCAACGACTTGCCCCAAATCATCAGAGCATCCTAAATTTAAGTTCCTTTTCTCCCCACAGGGACTTGGAAAATTCATTTCTTGCCATCTGGCACAATGTCCCGCAGTTGCTGGAAATTCACTAGTATGAAAGCTGGAATTCAAGAAAATGGTAAATCTTACTAATGAGTATATGATTGCAGCCTAATCATACTCTGGTACTTCTTTACATGAAAAGTCTGTGCAGCACTCGGAGCTCGTGCCAAAGGACAGGCACTATGCAGCATCTATATTAAAGCCTGCTAAGCAAGTACAGAAAACCACACCAAGGTAAACACTTAACAGCTCAGCTTTTGTTCACAAAAGACATTCATTTTGTTCTCTCCTCCCTTCCTCACACACATGCACTCATACCCAAATCATGCTTTTTATTCCTCAGAGCAAATTCCCTTTAAGTAGCACTCACTAAAACACCCAACAAAACAACAAAAAAAAACCCAACACACTAAACCAATCAGGAAAAAAACCACAAAACTAAACAAACCACCACCCTACACCTTCTTACCTATCATCTTTCTATAACTCTCTGGAACTAACATCTGCAGAAAACATGAGAACAGGCATCATTGTGTCCCATCCTCACAGGACTACTTAACTCATGTTAAATACTCAATCTTTCCATTTAATTTACAAACCCCAGCTGCTAGGCAATGCAGCAGAAGACAGGTTGTGTGACATGACACCTGGCCGCTACAACACTAAATAAAAGTATGGAGTTCCCTAAGGACACAGAAGCCTCACACCAATACTGGAATTACAGCTCTTCATAAAGTATCGCTCCAACCATTGCTCTCTGGTACCTTAAGTTTTAATCGCCTCAATCCTTTGCAGCTTGACTCAAAACTTTCTTAAGGCATTGGCAAGTTTTACCTTTCATTCCCTTCTCCATGTTTTCAAATGCTACTTATCCAACCTGAAATGCAGTTAGCCACGTGGCTCAGATCTACCTGCACCAAGCAGCACCTCTTGCATGCATGGGGGTATCGCTCTTTCAGAGGATGAACTTTTAATTCACTCTCCCATTACAACGTATGAACACTTGTTCATAAAATCTCCATCAGAGTTCAAGGAATTGCCTAACAATTCATAGTTCTGAGGAGATGCCTCAGGTTTAAGAGCCTGATAGTATTTTTTCTTCTGAACCATGAACTCAATTTTCATTTACAGACCACAATTTTGAATGTGCATATCTCCCACTGACAAGAATCTGTCTGTAATGGTAACTGTTCTATGCAGTTTAGAAAATAGAAGGAAAAATGATCAGGGATGTGTCTTCCCAGGAAATGATCATTTCTCTTCCTCCTGTGTGTCTTACATATAGGGGGGTATGAAACTGTATGGAAAGCTACTGACTTCAGTCTCTCCCACGCTCATTTTCTGAATTAGTAATATTAGCACCAATAACCAAACACAATCCCTTTCCAGACCTTAACATAGCACTGGTAAATTATTTCTACCTCACTTTAATGCTGCCTATTCCAGTTAGTACTTTTATTTTTATATAAACACAGACACACACACATATGTGTACACATATTAAAATACACACAGACACACAGCATGCTTTTCAACACATGAGCTGGCTTTTTCTTTAAGCTAAAGCTTCTAGTAACAGATACAGCAGGACTGTCCAAGACACAGCCTATAGATTAAGAAGTGTCAACAGCTACCAAACAGCACCGTAAGGAACGGCAATAACTAAGATGATTTTTAAAAAAAATATACAAGAAAACAAGAGAGAATACATGATATCAAGACAGGCAATCTATTTAAACAGTTTAAACTCAAATCAGTCTACAATCAATGCTGCTTACATCAGCATCTCTTTAACATATGTACAAGATAAGATACACTGGAAGACCAACACGTTGTTTGCCACTTTAAGTGTTAGCTATGAAGTCATTAGCACTGAAAACTGGAATTGTTTTCCAGAAGTAATACTACTTCCTTCTAAGAAATACAGCATCATCAGAATTGTACTTACATATGCACCTGCACCAGCATTACTTAGTAATGGCCAGCAGCCAAGAGACTGCTTGGTATAAAACCTGCTGATCTTTATTTGAACATGTTTCTTACCATGTCCAAAAAAAAAAAAAAAAAAAGGGGGGAGGGGTTGAAAAATCACACTTAATGTTGATCTACTGAATTCAATGGTGGACAAAGTTACTACTGGTAAACAAGGCCAATTGACATCATGCAATTAAATTATTTCACCATTCTACTGCTTGGTGTCTCCAAGCAAGGACTGACAGTTGAGTGGGTTGAAAAGAAATAAAATTGTCAAGACAAAACATCACTGGCTCATTGTTTCAAGAAACGTTTTGACTTCAACCTTGTTTCATGCATTATCTAACATGGCGGACTTGGCAGTGCAGGGTTAAAGGTTGGACTTGATGATCTTAATGGTCTTTTCCAACCTAAACAATTCTGTAATTCTAATGCCAATCCAAAATAGATCATAAGTCTTGGAGACAAAACTACAGTCACCTTCAATGAAACATGATGCAAACCATCAGTCAGCTCATGAAGTTGCTCTCTGATATTTGGGACCTCAGCAACAGCCCTTAAACTCTCCAAAGGCTGTCCCAAGCCACAGCATGGCGTTATCCAAGCGCTTTGCCATTTAAGCACACCACCATCTAAACCTCTCCAGAAGTCTGCTGTGGAGACATCCGCACTCCTACCTGTGCTTGGCCAGCTCCTGGTGTAACATTTATGTCTCTGCCTAGCTTAATCCTGGCCAAAGCAGGTGGTGACAAGCCATTTTACCTGGTGTCCAACTGACAAGCCATTTTACCCGGTGTCCAACTGACAAGCCATTTTACCCGGTGTCCAACTCCCTCCCCTCTTTCCAAGCCCCTGCTCCACAAGGCACGCTTCGCACTGCCTTCCCACATAAAAGGCAAGAGGTCATGAGGGAAAAAATTAAAAATTTTTTTTAAAAAATAGACAAACGAGCAGTATTATGCAATAAGAGAAGAAATGCAATCATAATTCATTCTCTCCTGGAGATTTCTCATCACCCTTATGTTTTGCAAGCTGGAATACAGAGAACACGGTAGCCAGACGGCTCAAAGGTACGCTAAGGAGCCCTGCGGGCAGCCTCCTCAGCCCCGGGTCTTCGCTGGGGATACAAAAAGGGATGCTCACAGTCCAGGTGCTTTTTCTTGGGCCCCATCACTTCATGCGTGGTGGCTTTGCAGACGGCTCTGGCTACGGCTGATCCCGTAACGCTGTACTGAGCAGCTGCGATGCGATCTGTCAGCGTCTGACCCGACATCTTCGCTGGCGTGCCTGCTGCTGCCTGCTCTGCAGAGGCGGAAAACACGGGAGGGGAAGGGGAGATTCCGGGTTTATCGCCGAGGGGAGGCGGGGGGGGCCACGACTGAGACACGCACACGCACGGACACACGCGCACGGACACACGCACACGGACACACATAGCCACGCCACACGCATAATGGTCCTTCAAGCAGCCCGGCCCCTCCCGAGGCGCACCCCCCCACCCC
>VXBL01003104.1:272581-324717 GCA_013400195.1 Aramus guarauna
CCCCCCCGGCCCCGGTAGCCCCAGGTGCGGGGCGGGCTGCCCCCTCCCACCGCCGCCGGGGATGCGCTGGGCGTCCACGCCCGGGAGCCGCCGCTGCTATTTCCAGCCAGCGGCTTAATCCTCCCGCAGCCTAATCCCCGCGCTACTGCCGCAGCAGCGCCGCCCCCTACCCCGGTGCAGAGGGCGGGACGGAGCGGACCGGCGCGGCGCTGCCGTTGCCGCCGCAGGTCGGTGGCCGGGCGCAGTCAGGTGACCCCGCGCGGCGCGGTGCGGTGCGGCCGGGCCACCCGGTACCGCGGGGCAGAGCCCCCCGCCACGCCGCGCCTCTTAAAGGGGACGCGGCGGCCCTCCCGCTAGGTGTGCGGCCAGGAGCGGGCCTGGCCGCCGCCCCCGTCCTCCCCCTCGCCTCCCGCTTCCCGGAGGGGGCGGCCGGACGCGGGTGCTGTCTGGGGGAGCACGGTGGGGATGCGCGGGGCACGGAGGTTGGGGGAGGGGGGGGACCGAAGCCACCGATGCTTCCCCTGTCTGCAATGTGGTCCCGTCGTTCACGCTTAAAATAATGCCCCGAGGGATGCCCGAACTGCACATACACTAGATTTCTCCACAGTCCCTTTATGATGTTGTTATTATTACCAAAGATATCCAAAATATGTCCCCAGAAGGGTTTTCCTTCTGTTATCTAAGATATCCTAAAGGTCTTGGTTGCAACACGGCGCTGCTCTAGGGAAGATTTGTTGCCACAATTTTATTATGTCATTGAAGCCTAACCGAGTGATCTGCGAAGTATTGAGAAACGTGGCACACATGTATTACCATAAATTGGCTGAACTTAGTTTTTGGAGTAAAGTGATTTAAGGGGGTGGGGTCTAAATGAAATGGTACTGGTAGCAATTACTTTGAGCTGCCGTTAGAACAAATTTCAGAAGACGATGTAAGTGCGTGTTATTAATTAGCCGAAGAAAAGAGTATGTGCAGTCAGTATTGAAGATTTGTGCATATGAAGTGATAATTGGATTGTGTTGCATACAAAGACATGCGGCACCATTTTTATTTATTATGCCAGGAGCAGAATACTGACGAGGGATTGTGGTGTGTGACAGTATGAAACAGCAGCTTTCTTACTACTACTCTTTTGGGGTTTTTTAACCTAACCACCAAGAGATTCTCAAGTCCCAGATAGTCTGAAATCTTGGGAATCCTGTTACAACAATGCTCAAAAGTTCAAGTTACCATTTCTATGGAAAACTTCTTCCAAAATAGCTGTTCCAGCGGTGCCTGTTTCCATTGAAGAAAGGTGTTTGGATTTTCAGGCTTTTGGCATTGGTTAAATCTCCTTCATTTTTGCAGAGCAGGTAGAGATGTTTGGATTTCAAGGTTCAAATGTTTTCTCAAATGCAGTGTTTGAATATGGAGAGGGATTTCATTTCAAAAAAGATGTAAAGTGTATGTTGCTAACTGCTAGCACTAAGCATTAGGGGTCTGCAAACTTTGAATGTCCCCATAAATGTGACTCTCATATTCCAATAGTAAGAATGTGTCCGTGCTTCTCAGGTCTATTTAGTAATGAGAAGCAAATTAATAAATGCTGGAGTTGCACAGAAAGATAATCTAACACTGTTCTTTAGCATTGCTATAGTCTACTGTTCAAGTACAGACACATTTTAGTAATATTTAGAAATCATGTTTCTTTTACCACAGAAATGTTAACTTCCATTCCTAGAAATTCATCATTAATGGGGTGATTGGGGGGAGCTAGAAGCATGTCATAGCAGAGAGAAACAAACAGTTTTCCCTCTCTACTTCGCGGTCAGTTATTGGGGTCATTGTGCCGATTGATTTCAGAGGAAAGAGACAGCTGGGATCTACGGACACTTTGTGTTCCATTCCTGGCGTGAAGAGTGTCTCTGAACTCTTCTGGGTAATACTGACAGGAGTTTAGAATGGCTCAACTTTCAAAAAGACAGGGTGCTTCTTTTTAACTGATGTATTATAGAAGAAAAAGAAAAAAATGGTTTGGAGTTTGCTGATTTCACCCAGCAGAAATTTAGAATAGCTTTACTTGCCGTAAGCAAGACAGTTTTCAACTTTATGCCAGGCAAAGTACTTAATTAGTGAGGCAACTTTCTATTAATGTCCAGTGTACATCTTCTGAACCAAGTTTAATGTGAAGATCTGGATACTTTCTGAACTAATCCATGTTATCAGCACTTTCTGTCACTGGATTTTCTTCTGTGTCACAAAAAACTATGATTGTTAATACTCAGCTCGTTTTATATCTTCATATTGTCAAAGTATTTCGGCAAAAGATAAGTTAGACAATTTGCACTACTTTCTTAAAATGTATGTATTGCAAAGTAACTGAATTTAAATGCAAAGAATAAAGAGATCCTCCACTATTTTGGTTATACACCAGCAGGTTGCTAAGTCAGGAGCTGGAGTATGCAAAAGGAACACATTGCAAGATTACAATTACAGAAGCATTTCTAAGACGTTAATTTATCTCCCATAGCTTGCATATTCTGCAACAAATAACCAGTGTCATGAATACAAACCACTATGAAAATCTGTTTTATTTATATCAGTATCATGTTTGGTCAGGATTGCTCTATATCAGGCTCCTCCGTTTCTTCTTAAAGCCAGTGGATGGACTTCTGTTGACCACCACATACAGAGATTTTGTTGAGCAAAACCAGGATCACTTGACCCTGAGAGGTTGAAGAGGTTTTTCAGACAAATCTCATTCTCGATAAGCATATTGTCTGAATTTTTGGTGCATGATGATCTTTTTGAAAACCCAAGATGCTTTAAGAGGGTCAGACAAGAAGAAGACATCAGTACTTTTAAAATTCAGGGTAAAGGGATGCGATCTACTGAAGGTGTATTACTTTTGGATTGAAAACCAACCACCACCACCCAAAAAAATCCCCAACAACCCCACAAATCAGGTCAGATTTGTAATAAAGGCCACACAGGAAATAGGAACACTCTTGGCTATGGGAGAGACTATGGAGGGAGCTGCCCAGGCCTAAATAGACAGGGGCTCAGGGTTACCATTTGGCAAGGTGGTTTATGGACTCGGTCCTGAGAAGTCACCTGGTGTGCTGGTTCTGTGAAACCCAGGTTCACAGCTTGCTTGGTGGGATCCACTTGGAGGTTTAGACATGGGCTGTATAAGCAGCCGGAAAGGGTTATTGCTGTTAAGAATAACCCGGAATTGTGGGATTTTTCTTGACTGTTTGTAAATGTGCTTTCAACTTCATAATGAAGACCCTGAAGGAGAGAAAATATATTAAGGACAAGTTGAATGGCCATTTTGAGACAAATGCTCAAGGATAATTCTTAACTGGTTTTGAAACGAGGAATAAGAGTCGGTCTATGTTAATCTCACATTCAGACACCCACATGGAGGGAAGGAGGCAAGTCTGATTCACCGCACTTTACACCTGAAATCTGCACCAGAGATGCCTGTCTCACAGGTGATGTAAAACATGTAGGACTCTATTTCCTACACTTTAAGTTAGGGTTTTCTCACCATATTTCTGCTTTTTTGTTTGTTTGTTTCCCAATTTTTTTTCCTCAGAGGTCTTCTAGTTCTTCAGCCAACTTCAATGCCCTTTTCTCCTGCCTTCACAGCCCAGGCAGAGGTTCAGATCCCATCCCATTCATGCCAGAGCCAGCATCAGGCCCAGCATTGTTGTTTTGCTTCTCCCTCTTGCTCTTAAGGCCCATGGTACAAACAGAGCTCGTGGAGAGGCTGGCTGTAACCATAGTGATAGCAGCAGTCCTGAACAGATCTGTTTAGCTCTGGGAAGGGGGAAAAAAGGACTTTTCAGAGGAGGAGCGTCCTCCTGACTTTGTATCAGGTTGATGGAGCCAGGTAGGTAGCAGTATTCTCCCTCTATGGCACATGCGATACCCAGGAGTTTCTGTGCTTCTACTGTTAAATATAACCTCATCACTTGGTCTTGTGCGGCTTCTGTCCGCAACAATTCATTCAGCCTCTGTATTCACCCTTCTTAATGGCAGCTGTTCCAGTAGTTCCTTTGGTTACCGTGATAAAAACCACCAATGAGAAATTAAAGCAGGCTGTCAGGTTTCCAGTCAGAATGATGGGCCGAGGAGGATGTAGCTTGGATGTGCTCATACATCCCGAGTAGACTATTCATTAAATTTTGGGGGACCATTTGAATTACTCAATCTAAGAGAATAACAATACACAGTAGTAAGGGTACAGGCTGGGAGGTGTGAGTACATACTCTACATGCCTTTTTCGTGTGTTTGAAGAACTTCAAAAATTAAAAAGATAATTTAGATAAGGGAGAGAATTAATACGAAGGAGAAAGTTATACAGGCTCTTTTACTGGTTGCTAAGCCATGTCAAACCGAGGTCGTGTTCTGCAGAGTAGGAAGCAATTGGCATATTGCAGAGTTACTGATGACAGAAAGGTGGTAATTGGCACGTGTTGTGCTGTTCTGTACAGAGCAACCAGCTATGTTCCTTCCCCTTATCCATCATACTGGTCCCACAAGAACAATCTTAAAATCCATATAATCTTGGAGACCTCTGTTGTCTGATGCATTAGTGGACCCGGTCATCCACATCACAAGGGTAACCTTTGCTGCTGGAGTAGCTTTTGGATCGGGTCTGTCAGTAATGCCAAGGTTAATAGACCAGAAGTGGGACAGATGGACACACGTATCAGAAATGGGACATAAGTCCTGTAATCATGAAAGTTGGTACCCATGAAACTCCACTATTTGTTACTGATTTTGGACATTAATTTTATAATCTTGGTAGAGCCTCCAGTGAAAAAGTCTGGAGTTATGAAGTATATTGCACTTCTACACAACAGACTCAAGCTGGGCTTCATTTTTTTTCTTCACTTTTTCTTTTATACTGAGCACTAATCTTATTCTATGGATTTATTTAAACAAGTCTGCGTACCAAAAGATGCCTAACTTGATGCTTCTATAGGTAATGTGCATTCTAATATATTCAGTGTAGAAACAGCAGTTTATATTGATACTAGACAGACGTAAGAATTAATTTGAGAGCATCCGCAGGTCATCTTAAATACAAATATTTAATATTCCATTGAAGCTGCTGATAGCGGGAAGGGGAACATCTGTCAAACAATTTAGATGAAGTCACGCTAGGCCTCACAGGCATTAGCATGAAACAGATTTTCAGGAGTATACAGAAACAGATAATTTACTACTAATTAACTTTTAAAATTTATTACTTATTGACTAATTGACAATCCTGTCTTTGAACACAAAGTCACTCTGAAGGCATTGATCACAGCTGCATCGTTTCCTCGAAGATGGAAGGATGCTGCCTGAAATAAAGTCCAAATTGCATTTCTCCATGTGCCATTTTTGGCAAGAAATTGTGATCCATGGAACAGACAACACTCTTAACCTACCTTAACTTTGTGGTCATTAAATTTTTATGTTCAAGCAAACCCAACTTTTTTTGGTAAAGGCGTGTCATTTTCTTATTCATACTGACAAAGCGCCAGCATTTTGCCGTCAGTGGTGAAATGCTGTTGTATTAATAATTGCAATAATTGTACAATTGTAATAATTGTATTTTAATACAATTGCAGTTGTATTCTGGCTATGGCCATCGTGGCCGGGGGTGCTTCATTGACTGTCACTTGTCCAGCTTCTTTCTGCTCTCTCTTATGACTGAGAAGAAGTTAGCCATGATCTGCAAAGCAGAAAGCTTCTCTATGCTCTTGCAAAAAGAAAAGCCTGTCAAGAGAAGGCAATTTCGTCTTTTTGCTGTGCCAAATCAGTAAAGCATAGCTGCCATCCTGAAGCCTAAGCCCGGTCTCTCACCTGCTTGTCTGGCTCTTGGCAGCAAATCTAGGTGGCAAATTGTCCATTTCTGTAGAAAGGGGGCTGCCATTAAACAGTAACTTTAATGTGCTGAATACTTTTTGGTAAATGATGTGCATTTACAGCATGTTTTTATTTTACATGTTGTCCAGTATCTGCAGGAGCTGATGGACAGAGAATGTTAGGCAAAAGCTATTAAGACAGCGGGCCTTCAGTCAGCGCCAGAAAGGACAACCCGTCTCCTGGTCAAGAGCTCTGCCAGGTGACGTGAACTGTTTATTTGAGCTTTTCAGCATCCTGGAAGCAGGTTTTAACCAAATGAGAACGTGATGTATTGTAGAAAGAAGCTGAACAACAAGGAAGAAGTTGCTGGGGTTCAACAGAATGCATTTTTCTCACCGTCAGTGGAAGTGCGGTGCCATCCAAACTTCAGGACTAAACTTTCAGCCAGATACCGCATGTCCCAGCTGCTGCTGCTCTAGGCTTGGAAATACACAGCTCTACAGTCAAGTGACTGCAAAGTATTGTCAAAGTCTGCTAAGAAATTTCTGAAGTTATAATTTCAGTGACAGATTCATTCAGCAGAGGTTCAATAGATGTCAGTTACGTGTCAAATAAAAGTAAAATTTTCAACCCAGAGGGTAGAATAAGTTTTAAGCAAAAAAAGATAAGCACGTGCTTAATAGGGGAGGGAGATTATGAGTTGTAATACCTTATAACCAAATATGGCCTCTGTTCACTTGAAAAGAAGCTGGATTAGACAGACACATGAATGTATGCCGAAACTTACATATGCAGATATGTACATCAGTGATTTTTTTCTATGTTTTTAGCAATACTTAATTCCTAATCTTTTAATAGTTCTGGTATTTTCAGTGCACATTATAATTTTGCTAAGGCCTCTGAGCATGAAGCTCAGTCTGCTAACGCAAGACCAAATTCTTCAGCTATGCTTTTGAAGTGGTAGCGTGACTGGTATGGCTTGGTATGTTCTCACCTCCTACTCTTCCAAGCTTGAAGTTGCTTTTTAACCAAATCTGTCCACCCACAGGAGGACACTTTTGATTGTCCTGGCCTCCAGTGGCAGCCTAAAGGGCATTTCGGTGGTGGGATGTAGTCATTAAACTCCTTCTTCTTGAGTTCATGCATTATACATTTAATTGGTTTTGCACAGTGTTGACTGTGTCACAACCATATAAAAGACCTTCTGTTTTTGGATTGCTTGGTAAACTGGGATCATTACCAACACTTCAATACGGTCAAGTGCATCTATCTAGAAGCAAATCCTATAAGATTACTTGCTGGAAAGCTTTTACTCTGAAAAAGGATTAGGGGTGATAGCAGGCAAACGTATTTGAACTTCCAGTGTGATGATGTGTGGAAAGACCTGGTCAGACTTACGACTTTATAATCAGATACCACCAACAGGACCAGGGTGTGATTTTCATTTCTATGTACGGCATGGATGACACTGGCACTACAAGACTGCTTAAATTCTGATTTTCATGGCCTCTTTAAACAATTTGGAGAAAATGGACTAGAGTGTTAGGAGGCTCTTTCTGTCCTCTTGAGAGAGAGGTTCATGTATCTCCTCATGATAGACATATGGACCGTGGCTGTAGGCTGTTTTCTATAAAGGGGAAGATTTTTTCTACTTCTGCAAATTAGCTAAATCATTTGATAAAAGATGAAGCAGAAGAGGACAAATAATTTTCTTTGTCAGGAGCATCTATAAGAGGTAGGATTTTACTTCTGGCATTTTTTTCTGCCCAGCTACAGATGTGGCTACTATTTCTGTAGGGAGTGAAATGCATCCTTTTGCACAGGATGGTTGGTTCAAGCTGCCTCCAAGCCAAAAGAGAGATTTTCCACTGGCTCTCACAAGGGCAGGACTGTACTCAGGCTGTTTGCAGTCTCCAGTCCTGACACAGGGAACTGTAATGAACGGTGACAAATGTTAAGTTCCCCTGCCTATTCCTTACCTCACTGTGCAGTATGATAACAACCGCTTACTTGGAAAAAAACCCATAAATTGCAGCACAGGAGGAAAATTAACCACTCCTATGTTTGCACACACCCCATGCAGGTGAGTATTTGGCATTAGGCATTGCCCAGTGCAACCCTGATGCTCGCTGCTGCTCTTCCTTCAGCAGTTCTATCCAGTGCCATGTTTGCTTGCCTGTGGGGCATTCCCCATTTCTTTTCTTGTATCTTCTGGTTGTGGGATGATTGTCTCACTTCATCAAAGCTGCTTATACTTGAATAGAAATTCAGAAAAGCAGTCCTCAATTTCTTGAAATTCAGGACTGTAAAAATCAGAGGCATGGATTTGGCAATGGGTAGACAGATTAGTTCATTTTATTCTTAAGACCATGGTAGGAATGTTTCCTTGTAGGCTATCACAAGAAAGCATAATTTCCACAGCAGGTGCAGGACCTGTCTTTAGTTAGTAAATTAAAATATTACTTAAAGAAAATTCATCAAAGTTTATTTTTCCTTGAGTTTTGCCCAATTGGGTAAGAACAATGTTGACTGCTCAAAATATACAAAATTATACAAAATGTGAAGAGGTGTTTAAACATCATCTTTAATGAAGCCAAACTGTGTTTATCCTGCTGCCGTAGAATACTCAGTCTAAGAAGAAAACAGTTACCTGTTAATTACTTTGTGTTCAGAAAAAGAGCCAAACATTTCCTGATGCCAGGTTGAGTTCAGCCTATGAGAAGAACAAGTCCAACATTACTGAGATTTTTCAATCTTTGTTTAGCTGTCTGATGAGACAGCCTGTTTTCTAGAAATGCTCAGTGCCAGTGCTCTCCTTGGAAGAGGAGGCACTATGAGTATCTCACAGCTCTGGAAAGTGGTGGTGGGGTTTTTTTTAGGATCCAAAGATTGACAGGAGCAAGTTATTGCCTCAGATTGGATATTACATACATGGGAGTTAATATCGTGCTAAATTGGGGGTTAAGTAGGGAATTCCAGGCTAGAACTAGAAAATGCAATGCTGTGGAGCATGCACGCTTACATATGTAGCAGGCATGGTTTAATCAAGAAATGCTGCTTCCAGTGGGGAGAATGGCAAAAATGATCTCTAGGAGGAACTGTGATTAGGGAAGTGGCTTGATAATCAGATCGTCCCAGAGTGAGGCCGGAAAAAGAAAGCATAGTAGGGCCTGCAAGAGCAGGAGGCTAAAGATGATGATAAATTCTTATGCTTGAAAGAGAGGAACAACCTCTAGAAGCAAATGTGGATCGAGACCAAGATGTAGACAGTGATTGCCTACCCGACCATGTTTACTGGGCTACTTATTCATATCCCTGGGTATATAATTAAGTGCCTGTATGGAAGACTTCACTCTAAAATAATAACTGATCCAGATCTAGCATGAGTCTTATTTCTGTGTGTTGCTAATAGAAAAATTATGGCCATTATTGAATAGCATTGATTGTTGACATTTTTGCTTCACAATGTACTTTGCCTTAGCCTTCATTTCTATGGCGTCCTCCATTCAAAGAACTCCAAGTACTTCACAAATGCTAATTTAACCTTCCAACTTCACTGTGTGGAAGGTAAGCATTATTACCCCCAGGGACTGCCTTCTCTTTATGTCGGGGAAGTGCTTACCACATTGCTGGCACTGCTAGAGACTTTCTATAATAAGCTGTTTGTGGCACTAGATAGCTAAGGAGCGAAACCAATGAAGGGCTATCTTTGTTCAATGTGAAACAATTCTGCTAGCAAATCTCTAAGCAGTAAGTTTAAAAATGGGCAGGAAAATGCAATTCGGTGAAAAAAATAATCACAAAAGGCACAGCAAGGATGTCATATAGAAAACATGTATGCCATATTATACTCCATTTGTATTTCCATGTACAAACCATGTAAATAAGCACATGGATGCATATGTGTGGCTTTCAGCTGTGTAATGAGTCTTACAGCTGTACTTAAGAGTGGAGAATATGGAATTTCATCCTTTTGCATCTTTTTTTGCATTTACAGTGTCAGACGTGGCAGATAAGGGCAGAACACTCAGTATTTGTGGGTGTTTCATCTTGATGAGTTTGAGTGTGACTATTGTAGAGGGAGGCTAACCCACTGCATAGTGCTAACGTATTTATATGTCTTTTCAATAATTAATGCTATGCATTTATGTCTCTTTAGTAAGCATTCGTTGGAATAAAAATCCTTTTCTGGATGTCTGGATTAGATGCTGCTTTTTACTTACACTGAATTTCACTGGAATTATACAGCTATTTGATACTTATGACAAAGACAGAAGGTGCATACCATGACTTTAAACCTGGAATGTATGCAGTTTATGTGCATTAACGTGGTATCAGTGTCAAAGAAATTAATTTTTTGATAGGGACAAGCTGTTCTTTCTCTCTCAAGACTGATGTTGGAGGGTTCACTGAATCCATTATGAAAGTTTGATATCCAGAATGCTTCATAGTCATTCTGATCTCCAATAATGACTTTGGAATAGATGTAATGAAGTGGAATAACTCATTTAGACTGCATCTTGTCAACATCATTATTAATTTAAAGCACCCGTTTTTGAAGATTAAAAGTAGCTATTGATGATCTACATCGGCAAAGAACTGAACGGAACAGTGGGGCTGGATTTCCAGTCTGCTGCCGCCCTTTCATGTCACTCCTGCCCCATAAAGGATCTGGAAACCTACCAGGATCATCCCACAACTATTTCTATTGGCATATAAACAATACAAGGATGGCATGCTGTCTCTTTCCAGCCCTTGGGTAGGAAAGATGGCTGATCTCAACCATGAATGACAGTAATGGGGACAATGCAGCCCTTCATCATAGCCAAAGAGAATTTTAGTGGTCACTGCAATGCCTCAAATAGGCCATAGCTCAGCCAAGCTACTCCTAAATTATGTGATAAGCCTTTATTTAAAATGCTGGAGCAGTTTGTAGAGTTAATCCAAACTGTTAGAGATTACCATAACATTTAGACTGTTTGGATGATAACGAGACAACACAGGAATACCCCTGTGTGCTCTGATTTTTGGTGTGTTGGTTCTTCACTGCACTCAAACATCCTTGAAATGTTATTGAACTGCCTTAAAAAATTCTGAAGGAGTAAAAAGAAGTTTGCTTCTGTATCACTGGCTCCCAAAGTGGGAAAAACAGAACCAGCACTCTTCAAGCTTACTTTTCTCATGTGCACTGGCAGCAAAAGATCATGAGGTAACACCTCTTTATCCAAATAAACCAGATGCAGGCAGCCTTTCCCGTGCATCCCTTGCACACTTAAAATTCTCTGCACTAGTTATGTTGAAGGGTTAATGTCTGATTGCCTTGTTTTATAATTCATCCATGCTCTGGCCCAGTATTCCTGTAAAAGGTTTTCATAGAGATGCTTTAAGAGAGTATGGAATGTAAGAGGAGGATATATACAAGCACAGAATACAAAATGTTAAAATTTGGCAGATTTTCTGTATGTGTTTGATGCAGATGTAAAAGAAGAACCTGGGTCTTACAGGCTTCGTTCACAACCAACGGTTTGAATTACACTAAGTGTAAGACCTTGCACAAAAGCTTTGTCAGAATGGCGTGATTCTTCGGAGGCAGAGTGGGGGTAAGGAAGACAGAAGTCTTCAGGAAAATCGAGCATAGTCTCTTTACAATCCAAAATCCTGGAGAAATACAGGAATCTGAGAAACCTGGATACAGTAATGTTTTTTTATTACAGTTTTGTTGTTCGCATTAGTGTAGAGGTTTATTGAAACTTTCAGAAATTTCTCCATTCACAGGTCTGGAAGTCAGGTTTAATTCAATCATAGAATCATAGAATATGATATATAATTATAACCTTTGCTGCCAAACCTGACAGACAAAGCTATAAGCAAATAAAAATTCTCTCTGAAACCCACTGAGCCATCTTTAAGTTTCGCACTGAAGTTTGCTGATTTTGAACAATTACATGAGGTGGATTCTTCACGATTGCTAAGCACTGTGAGTCCATAAACAGTTCTGGCTGAGGTTCAATCCACAGCAACAAGAAATTTTTTTTTGGTATTTTAGGGGAAAATTATATAGCTGAGATATCTATTCAAGTGCATACGCATCTTCAGGTTGTAAATTTTTTTTTAAGGCAAGGATAACTAAGCATTTCTTCTCCATGTAACATACACAGCAAATAAAGAATTAGATAACATTTCTGAGTGGTTTTGGATATATTCCAGCTTGGTTCATTATATTTCTGCTGTCCCAAAAGGACAATACTAAACCACAAAAATTCACAGCAAAGAAAATAAAATAGGGTGTTCTTAAAACAATAATAAAAACTGCAGTGAACCTGCTTCAAGCACCCACTCGAGGGACAAGTAAAAAACCAGCTACTTAACATTTAATGATCTAAAGAAGACGAGTTGAGTCATACTCAGCTTGAAATCAGCTGAGGATACTTTGGGGATAGTTTCTGGAGAGGAGGTTACCTAAGCAAGGAATACTTTCATGTTGGTTTTTACATTACCTAACGTATAAGTATTGTCTTGAAAAGAGTAAACAACGTGAAATTTTCTTAGAAAAATTATCACTGGGGGAAAAAAAAAATTGGCTAAAAAATGAAAGGAAGCTAGACACTTATAACAGGGGAATCACAAGATCATTACAGCGACATTGCTTTCCAGTTCTCACTCAGAAGGGTGATGTCCTTGTCATTGGCTGTTTCTATATTTTATAACTTTTTTCAAAGTTACTTGTGGTGTTAGTTCTCATTTACACTCCTGTCATCATTACAGCAGAGTACATTGCTCTGGCAATATCACAGGTTCAAAGAGATGGAGATCTAGCTCTAGGAATGTGATTCATTTGTTGAAATGTGGACATCTATCTGAGCTATTTATCTGCTTTTTAGCTGAGAAGTGGCAATTCTGAGGTACAATCCATCTTATCGTAAAATAGGTGTCTTCATTAAGATCAGATGAATCCTGCATATTTCTCTCTCTTGACAATAAAGAAAAGCCAAGTAACGAGCTCACGTACAAATATCTATGGTGTGGGCATCTAAAGTGACCTGAGATGAATCTTAGTCCTGGCTTCCCTAATATAATGAAAACTCCATGGCCTTTATTTCCCTGCTAAGACTGTTATTAGCCCTGAATGAATGATGCAAAGCAGAGAGGATAGGATAGGACACTTGACAAATATTAGCTCTGGGAGGCACATAACATGCTGGAACCTCTCCAATGTCTTCTTATGCTTTTGCCAGGGATTTCGGGAGTGTAACCAGTTCCTTATAGCCGACAATTTTGGAGGCTGCTGAAGTGCAGGATGAACACCTGGTCTTCAGCAATACTAAAGGCTCCGGGCTGTATGAAAGGTCACAAAACCTGAGACCTGCTGAGCTGCTGAAAATACTTCAGATCATCTTTTGCAGTCCTCTTCTTTTAAAAGGAAAAGAGATTTTAGAGAGGGTAAAATTAGAGCTCTCCACAAATCTTGAGTAAATGGGCTTTAATATTCTTCCCTGAAACTGAGTGGGAGAGGTGGGGAAAGAGAAGGGAAAGGAAATTCCCTCTGTTTTGCAGAGGCAGATGGAGGAGGAACAGGACATCTGCTCCTCCAGCGGGCTGCAGTAGTAGCTGCTTCCCTGGAAGAGACCATCAGGAGGGTTTCTGACCTATTTGTGCCATGTCCTTTTATCTCCTGCTACTTACATGACCCAGTAATATTAGAGCAGAGAAAGTTACTGTGATTTATTCGGCTGTTTCAAGGACTTCCTTCTCGCACTGCTCAACCACCCCACAACCTAATCCTGTCCCCACCCTGTCCATGCAGCTGTGTAGGATGGGTAAAAGGGTTTTACCTTCATATTATCATCCCATTCCCTCAGAAAGCTGACTTCAATATGACATATTTCACTAGAAATACAACATTAAGATCTTCATCCAGTGTAAATCAGAGTTATTTTGTCTTAGGAAAAGAAACTATCTGCAAAATTTCAAAAAGACGCTCTGTACTGTTGTACTCAGTTTAGTGACGCAGACCCAGTGACAGCTCTAGTGCCTTTTAGCTAGCAGGGGTGTCAGAAGAAAATTTGTTGAGAGGCTCTATATGTGTGCATGCACACAAGTGTGCAAACAAGCACACATAATGCGACAGAGATTTTAGACATCATGATGACACAAAGCAAGAAGGCACCACAACACCTGGGAAGTATATGAAGATGTGCCCACACAGTAGCCCTCGGGGCTTTTTCTAAGCGTGTATAAAATTGGAAAAAAAGAAGTCTTTCCTTGAAAGAGAATAGAATTTATATGTAAGCACCAGGGAAGCAACTGGTAGGAAAGATGCAGGTCACTGTGTATCTACTGAAAAGTCCTTCATTGTGGAAGGTGAGCGCTGACTATGGGACTACAAAGGGAATAAGTTGCTCTTTGATGTGTATAAAAGTTTTACGATTTGAATCTAAGAAAGCATCCCAAATATATTTAGATTTTCCTTCCCCAATTTTTGAACTGACATAGAAGTGGCAGACATAGATCACCACAACATACACGGCTCCAACACTCTCGCAACAAATAGCTAATGCATAATCTTTCAGAACTGAAAAGACTCTTCATTTCATTTCACATTTCTCTCTGCAATTCAGTACCTTCTGTGACTTCAAGATGCATTTGATTGCTGACAAATATATATATATATATATTTCTTATACTTAGTTATTTAGTTTAAAAAAGCAATGCTTTCACTGCCAGGACATGAACTTTAATAAATATTATTCTACCTTCTGACAAACCTTTTTTTTTTTCTTTTTCTCTTTTTTTGTGTACTAACAGATGACCAACAAGGTACATATTTCATTCCAGATTAGTGTCATGCTTCTGTAATAAAACAAACTCGTATTTGATCACCATATTTGATGCTAGCCTGCATTCTTGCTGCAGGTTTTGAAGACACAGCTAGACATGATACTAATTCTACTATCAAAAAGCAATCGTGGAACAATTCACCACTCTAAACCTTTAATTCATCCCAGTCTGCTCACACATGGGAGGTGCTTTTTTTTTTTTGCTTTTTTTTTTTTTTTTTTAATTAAAGATCTGTAAGACCATGGAGCAGAGTTAAATACAACATTGATTTTATATGCTTGCTTTCTGGCTCACTTGTGATGGCAGTGCTCAGAGCATGCCAAGCAATGCTTGTTTAACATGATTTACATGGTTATTCTTCCTGATTTTCCCCTCTAAAATCCATCTCATTCTGTCATTGGTAGGACCAAATATCCAAAATATAAATCAGTGCAGTTGTTAAGGGCATATATATTTAAAGAGTTATTGAAATAAACTATAATTTAATTCAGTGGGCTAACAGTCAGTAAAGGCTAAGTCCTATTTGCCTTACTTATGCGAGTTATTACATTGCAATGAGATTAGTCACCTAACATAAGTAGGAGTTGGTTCTGTAACAAATCTGCAAACACACACAAAAAAATTGCGTTAATCCTGAAATACCATTTTTAGCTTGCTCTCATTGTGTCTCTTTAATATTATAGAGGTCTCCTAGTAGTGACAGTTTTAACCTTGGCTCTCTTGCTTTTTGAGAGATGAGGTCAGCCCTTCATCTGAATGGTTTTTTCATAGTTTAATATCCTCATCATTTTTACTTGAAAGTGAGCCTGAAAAAAATGAATAATAAATTTGATGAGAGCTGGTTAAAGAAAGCATTGCATTGAATCTGGATTGCTCCCAGCTGTCTTAATTGAACAAAGGGAAAGTTTCCAAATACACCTTCTATATTGGCTGACTGCCTTAAAAGTTCTCTGAAGCTAGAAGAAAAAGTCCTTCCTCTCCAAATTAATACACATACTGTAAAAAAACCCAAACTATTAAAATCTGTTGTATGAAGTTAGACCAGAAATAATATAAAACAGATAATTTCATTACAAGTTGGTGTCAGAATTAAGCTATATTAGTATCTGGTTTGGTGTTGGAATATATAACAGGGTTCTAGTTTTTGTCATTGTCTAATTTTGCATATGGATTAAAAAAAAAAAAATTTAAGGCAAAAAGTCGTGTTCTTATTTGTGTAGACATAAATCAGTAAAAGTACCTGCACCATTTCTTAGTGATGCAGAAGTCGGTCTGCAAGGTTTGGCCCCAAACTGAAACAGGGGCTGCCGACACCTGAAAGCATTTGAAGAGAGACGGCTGGTGGCATCAGATGAATTGACTGGAGCTTGGATTATTTTACCAACTAGACAGAAGATAAAACTGAAACATGGTGTGTCATCGAGCCACATCGTCCCTTCGATATACTACCCCGTGGTCTGTCATGGCCACACGTCTGCATAGCCTGGTTTTCCAGCAGCAGCTGAAGGGCAATGCGGTAAATAGGTTGATGACTATCAGTGAAAAAAATTCCAGCCTTATTATATCGGTGCTTTCTGAGAGTGGGATAGGGTTTCTGCATCCCTGAAGTGCCAGGGAACTCCCTCTGGGGATGGAGAGGGCCCCTGGGAGAGGCACAATGAAGCTTGTGGTGGCAAAGACTGGCATGGGCTTTTCTTGGGGTGGAGGAACAGCAGCACGGTAGTTGTTAGCAGTTCTTAGCGTCCCTCCATCATGCGTATTTTGAAACACAATATCCATGCATCGGTGAGCAAAAATCCCTTTAAAATCAGCACGCTCTGGTTTTGCCTGGTATGGCACTCCTGGGGTGCGGTCTGCCAAAACCCACCGGTGGGATGTCAAGGCCTTATGGAGATTGCTCTGTAACGCTGTGAAGGCAGCGCTTGTGTAATTGAAGGCAGCAGTTTGTATGTCGTGTGTAACAGCCTGTGCTCCCACCACGAGACCAAAGATTTTTCCATATGGAAAACTATACCAGCTTCTCAGGAGCAGCAGAAACATGTGATTTTCCTAGTAAATAAGCCTGAGCAGAGGAAGGCAGCGCAAATAAGACATATTTAAAACAAAGGGGCATTATTGATTCTTATCTGTGCATGACATTTCAATCTGCTCACATCAGCAATCTGGCTTGCATTCTTTATACATAATTCCCTGTACTTCTCACATGAATTTCAAGTTCAGGGGAGCTGCTATTTGCCATTGGGTGTATGGCAATTGCACCCAAATTATACTAAAAAAATAATATACAGACACTTCAGTATGTAGAGGCATGTAATAAAAGAATGTTAATGTTTTTAAACAGCTATTAAGCCTCTTAAAAGTTAGGGAGTGCCAAAATTAGGAGAGTAACTTGAATTTAGCTCATTTGTGAGTGCAGTTAATAATACCGTACCTAAGGACACAGTCACATCCTTTCCCAAAGTACTCCTGCTTATTCTGTCTGCAAGATGGACAGACCTCATTGAGGGGCAAGCCAATCAAATATTCCACTTCCAGTAAGCCCAAGCCTTACTTACACATTATTAACACAATTATTCAAACCCTCTGTTGAATACTTAATCTCCTCATGAGATTTATGACAATCATCTCTTTGCAATATTACCACTGTTTACCAACGTTAATTAATGTATCCCTACAGCTCTGTTTTGAGGTTAATCATCCCTCAATTTTACGCCCAGGCACCTAAGACAGAGAGACCTGAAGAAGAGATGTTAAACCCACAACTATCAAGTATTGTCTAAATTTGAGTGCCCAATTTTAGAAGCCCAGAGCCTGATTTTTTCCATGTGCTCAAACTGCAGCTAGCAATTTTAAGTGCAGCTGTGAATGTTCATCCCCTTTCTAATTTAGACCCAGATGTCTCCCGTTGGGCCACAAGAAAATGAAAAATGACAGAGGCAGGGATAGCATCAATCTCCCCAGGGCAGCTTTCTATTGCCTGCAGTCCCCTGCCTCATTCCCTGCACAGTTTATAACTCCTGGAGCTAGTGAAGCAGAAGTCACACTGACAACGGCTAGACCAGCTACATGACCCTGAAAACCTCTTTAATTATATGATTGCATATGATTTTTTTCCAGTTATTTCCACTTATTTAGAGTAGAGAAAGAACAATCTTCGGGAGAATACCATAATGAAAACAGACTAAGTTGCACATGAACCTTAATTCCACCCCAACTATTGAGAGCCTGACTTTGCAAACTCTGCTTTCTTTGACTGCATTCTGCCTAAGTCTTCTCTAGTACATCAATGCACTAATGTCCTGGGGGCACCTCCATGCAAAATATTGAAATTATTTCTTAATAAAAGGCCTTTTTTTTTTTTCCCCAGTGCTATCCTCTGGAGAGGAACAGTCTTGTGGTGAAAGCCTAAGGCAAGGAAATAGGAAATTTAGTTCGAGAATCGGTTCTTCCATACAATTTCTTAGCGACCTTGAGCACTCCTTATCCTTGCTGTCATTCCTTTTCATCATCTTGAGGTTGGGACTAGCACAAGGTCTGCTGCAGGGCAGTTTTGTGGAGCTCAACTCATTATTCTTGGTAGAAGATCAGATTCTCAGGTGGAATGCGCTATGAAAGTGTGAAGTATTATGCAACAGCATGCTGCCACAGAAGTGTCAAACACAAAGTGGTGTTATGAAATACTAATAATGGTATAATTGTATTAGGAGACAAGCCTTTATAAATTATTTACCTGCTGTACAAGATATCTTTATTAATATCACTCCTTCTCCTTATCTTGACCATGATGATTATGTACCAAGGCTCTGATGGCCAGGATATAACATCCAGCATCGCTGCCTGACTTCTGAGCTGTATTTACCCAGAACACCAAGTAAATATATACAGCTTGCCTTTAACTGGGATGACTTGGAGTCCAAATGGAATTTCACTGTAGCTCCATGCATTTAATACCCTGCTTCTGGCAAATTCTTTACCTTTTCTGTCTGCTGCTATAGCCTTAACTTTGTCAGCTTTGTAGGAGTCTTGGCTACAGAAGCCTGGCCCTACATATTCCATTTTTCTGTGAGACTCTGACTTTAGTTGATAAACGTAGCTGTGCGATTGCCACCTGAGAGACTTTCGTAAGGACATTCACTTGGCTTTCTGACTACGGTTAAGCAGCGCAAAATACCAATAGAGAATATTTAACCAGGACTGAGAACAAGCTAAATGAAACATTTCAGAATTATCCTTGGGGATTGCTATCAAATATGAATATTTCTAATGGGGGTCTACACAGGATGCATGGCTGCAGCATATGCAATGCTCTCTGTGATCGAGAACAGATCTATATTACTCCTGGTGTGCAGAGGACAGCAACTGGCAATACGGTAATGATGAGGACTGGGCTATCATACACACTGATCTGAACTGTTCGGTTAACCGCACCAAAATAAATTTTAATGTCACTCAAAGCAGTCTTATACATCTGGGAACAATGTACTCAAACTGTAGCTATATAAGGGAGATGTGTCCAGGAGGGGATGTAAGGACCACAGCAGACAAGCTTCTCACCGTGAGAACTCAGCACCACACACGATGTGCTCGGATGGCGTTGCAACCAGCAGAAGCATGGGAAGATAATGCTGTGGGTGGAGCTGGTGAGATGGGTATTGAAACACCACACAGAGTCCTTTGTACACATCTTTAGAAGATAGGGAAGAATGAAAAAAAAAAAAAAAGTATAGGCAAAAGACAGAGGAACAAGATAATTTTTGGCAAAGTGCCAGAAATTGCACTCATTACTTTGGGTAGTTAAAGATGTTAGAATTTTAGAAAGAGATTAAATTACAGTAAATCAACCTCTTTCTGGAGAAAGTATGATAGGTAGGATAAGTCTCTTCAATTTGGGAAGGAAAGCGACAAAAGAAAAAAAAAATCAGTGCCTGAAATTTTAAACTGGACAAGCTTAATAGGATAAAAGATAGGACTTTTTTTGGTGGGATGCTAACTAATCACAGGAACATGTCACTGCCAAGGATAGTGGTGGATTTTCTGTCCCTTTGGATTCACAGCTTCGATGCCATCTGGAGGATAGGCAATAGTCCAACACAACATCAATATCAATGATATACAGGACGATCTAATGATCAGTTTTGGCCTGATACTCAAGCAACTGAAGTTCATGGGAGTTCTGCCACTGACTTTAATGAAGACTGGATTTCATCTTCTGTTCCCAAGGCTTTAATAATGGAAAAGGCATTAATTACCTCTGCTCAAATGAATGGAAGCAGAGTGATGTGCAATACCGTGGAGAAAAGCTGCCAATAAAAAGCAGCAATGATGCAAGTTGAAACCAACTTTTTTTTGAGTATTTTCTACTTTTCAGCTGCATAGTCTCTTGAAGCACATCTGTGTGGTCAGTTCTAATTATAGAACACTTCTGAGACGTAACCCCTTGTACAGCGGGAACCAGGGCTGCATCACAGGCTTTGGAAAGCAGCAGATGAGAGGGGACATCCTAGTGATCCAGATTTCGCCAAAAGAGCAGATGCAATTTTGGTAATTGAAGGCGAGCAAAGTTGTCAAAGATGGGGCAAATTGAAGGTTATCTGCATTCTCAGTGAAGGGAAGCAGGATTAACATCAGTGAATAATTCTGGGCTTTGGAGATGCCTGCGTCTCTGTCAATGAGCTGAGAAAAGATAGATTCTTCTGCTTCAGCGGGGTTGACTATTGCTTCATCTTCTGAAACTGGCTTATTTGTATAGCTGCATTTAGATGCCTTGCCAGAAGTGAGGCTGCTGGCTATGTACTAGTTTCTTTTAATAAAGACATGTTCAAATGTTACAAATCTGCAAATGTTTCTTTCCTATCTCTGCAGCATACCCTGCACATAAAAGACAGATGAGTTATTTAACCTCTTCCATGTTAAGAAGAGCTAGAACATTTGCTATAATAAAAAAATATTCTGGATTTAAAGGTCAAGTACAGCAAATACTCTAATAAAGCTGCAGTTACTGAAGGTATACTTCTGATTTTCCTGTTTTCATTTAGATTTACATTTTGAGGCACCAGATCATAAAATGCAAGAGGTACCTCTAAAGTATGAACATGATCCAGTAAAATATGGGCATATATCCAAGATGAATGCACACCTACAGGCAAAACCACAAATGTACCATGGATCAAAAAGTCAGTGAAGTATCCCCCAAAAGGATTTCAATGTCAAATATTTCAAATATTTTTGATAGTAAGTATGTACAGTGAAGCCATCAGAATAGTCGAACAATAAAGATTAATTTTATGCTTTAGGTCTTTGAAAATGCCAGTTCTTCCTGTGAGCATGGAGAGAAAAAAATGCATAAATGAGTGGGCTCCAGGTTATCAACCCTCCCTGGCATATATATATGCCTTTCTCATTCAGAAAACCCTTAAATTCCAAATTAAGTTGGTAACAATCTCATCCTGGAACAAAGAGGATGTGAATACACATTCAAACCTAGCCATTCAAACACAGAGCTTGGTCTTCTTGATCTTCCTCAGAAACCAGAAGCCTTTAGGAGCTGGTCCACAGAGTCCAAGTTTGGCCTCTGCTCGGGGGTGACCGATACTGGGGCCTGTCTGGTGCAGCTGAGCAGAGACAGAGCTTGGGAAGACAAGACGGCCAGCTTAAATCACTGCACTGAGGCCATGTGAAAAACCCTCCTTCCTACTCTTACAGGCCTGGTGTGTGAAAAAGGTCAAAAGAAGGGTAGGCTGCGTTAAAAACAGTATTTTGAAAGAGCCAACGGATGTTACGCCATCATACAATCTACTGTGGGGGTCTGCTGGGGCTACAGATCCCAGAATGGGACACCCTCATGCAAAACAACAAATTATAAGCTCCTTATAAATGGCTAGGCTCAAAAGTTCATCATCTAGTCACAGGAAGGTAAATGTTAGGCCATAAATCCAAAAAAGAAATTATAGGATATATACTGCAAGGATTTAGGGTTTGTTTATACTATACTGACCAGTCTAATACAAAATGGTATGAGTATGCTGAGATCCAAACAGGAAGTGAGAAAAGACAGCATTCATATATTGCATTTACTTTCAAATGTTTGATTTGCATAAAATTGCTGTGTTTCTTCACAGTGATTAGACCCAGGACATACGAATTCTGCATTGCTCTTTCTGCAATGCAGAATGATCTATTTAACCTATGATCTAAAGAGTTCAGTGTCAATGTCTCTTCATCTCCTTATCCAAAACCAAAAAAGGTTTTCTGTCCTCTTGAAATAAATGCACTTGTAAGTGCCAAGCGTTAAGACTCCTGTCATCTGAAGATGACCAAACCCATCATTTCAAGTGTATGTTGCTGAGGCTGGCCACAGTGTTTACCACCGTTAAAGTAATTGCACTTGTAAAGCTTAAAACTTAATTTCTCTGACTACTTATTGATCAGCTTGATTTTCCAGAGCCAGATGCCTCTTCAAGGCTTCTATACACCACATTCAATCTGCATACAATGCCAGTTATGCCATGCCAACATGGTCACTTCAGGGAAAACATCCGTATTTCTGAAGGTCATTGTCCCTTGGTTTCCCTGCTTCTTTTTTTCCTTTTCTGTCAGGCAGGAGGAGAATGGCAGCATGTCAGAGAGGTCTGCCTGGTCCAGCCTTACTTCTTCCTCCAGCCTAAATTGGAAAATAATAGGGTAATTGAGTAAAAGATCTCTTAAGAAATTGCTATGATTATTAGACTATTAGAGGATAGTTTTACTATCACTGACCAAATTCAGACACTCTCGACGGTGCCATAACCAATCCTATTTCCTGTACTTTCGATATTACAAAAGCAATCAAAATTCTTTATAAGTGCTGCTGTAATGTAACACCTGCTCACCTTGAGAAGAAAAGGTCCCAGTACTACAATGTTTTTTTCATTTGCCAGCTTTATCATATTAAACTCTCTTTTTCAGTGATCCTGCACCCACTTGTGGTATATTCACAGTTGGCTTTTTTTTCTTTTTAATATTCTTGTATATTTTGTATGTTGGGGATACACATCTGGTGTGGTTTATGTTTTGGTTGGTTTGTTTTGGGGGTTTTTTGGTTATTTTTTTAATATATATTTCCCAGCTGTATTTATTGCTTTCAATTATATATATCTCTTAAACAGTTTAGAAAACTAGCATTGGTTCATTACATTTGGTTCCCACAGAAGCTGGAATACTTGGAAGCCATACCTCTTTCTAAGTATTGTCATTTTCTAAAATCCAACAAGGTAATTTACACCCTATTGAAAGATAAATACAAATAGTGAGGAGCTTTCAAATTCTGAGCCTTCAAACCCTTGACTAGTAAAATTCTGGCTCATGTGTAGTCTACAGCAATGCTATTATCAATGTGAAATAGCTGATCTTAGTCAAAATACGGGAACACATCTCCCGTCCCCTTTGTCTGGCTCATGCAGACAACATGCGTATGTACAACACCTTCTTCACTCAAATATTACATCAGAAACCTCACTGGTGTTGTCAGGAGATGCACTGCATGAGTAAACATCAGATGATTGAAACTATAGATAAAGATCCGTAGAAAATTTTTGAGTCATTTGGCTATTTAAACAATCCATTAGAAGATCCTTCTTTTAAATTCAGTTCCCACAACCTGAACTGACTAACTGGCATTGCAGCTGTTAATTATGTCAGTAGAAATTATTGGCGCAATATTATGAGTAATTGGAGGAAATTCTGTGGTCTGTTTTACATAGAGACTGCACCAGCTGGTCGTGTGTTGCCAGTAGCTCTGAAAAGATAGCAATACAGTCAGTGGGATTCAGCTCCAGGTCAACCCATCTGAATTTAAATGTCTTCCATTGCCCACACACAGGCATCTAGAGCCTTTTGAACATCCCTTGGGTGTCCTGCTGGGCCACCAGCTCCTGCTGCAGCAGGGTTTGGGTGTCCTGCAGGTCCTGCTGTTGCATGTGGCAGCTCTGTGTGGATGAGTGAGATACACAACGGCATCTGGAATTGCACAGGGTGCATCCCACTCATGCCCTCTCTCAGTGGTGGTGGGAGTCCGGATGCTTGGCCCACATGTAGACCTAGATATGCAGACATCTACATGCAGGCGTTTGCATCCTTCCCTTCCCTGACTCATTTCAAGAGACTGTTTAGGCATACCCAGGGTTGGTCCTAGCCTTGGTGTGCCCTAAATTTCTCCAGAGATACTTTGGGAGGCCTCACAGCTGTCCACAAGCGCAGAGTCAGACAGTGGGACTGAATGGAGAGGGAGGAGAGAGGAAACACAGACCTCTGCCTCAGGACGGGGAGGTTCTCCAGGCAGCCCTGGGTTTGTGTATATGTCCTTGCTGCTGCCACTAGCTGCACCCCCACCCCCAAGGAGATGATGCTGGGGAGGAAGTCAACAGGCAGCACTGCCGACATTGATCACCAAGAGGTGGACACACAGACATGCTGGAGCATGGCTGGGGACAAATGATGCTGCCAAGGCCTCTGCCTAGCCACTCAGTAGTTTTTTTACATCTGAGAGCTGGCTTTGCAGAGCCATGGGCATGGCCAGATAGCATCCCCAAAAACAACACAGCAACCTCTGGCCATGGCATGGACTGCTGCCAGTCTTTGAGGATGCATGGGAGGAAGAAGGGGAAAGGACACGGTAACTGATGTCTGTAATGAATACATCATTCATGTAGAAAAACAGATGCTGTATCTTCTCCGGCAACGTTTCCTTTTCTCCAGTAGTTTCTTAACTCCATATCCCAAATTAATAAACTCTGCTTTGGCTATGAAGGCAAATCTGAAAAGTATTTAGTACCTTCAGAAGCTACTAACAGCCTATAGAAGTTCACTGGTAGCATCCAAAAGCTGGCAGAGAAGTGAAGCATTAATATCCATAGACATATTTATAGATGCATTGTGTATCAGTGTAGTTGCTGATCTCATTAAAACACATATGCATGCTTGTCTCCCTAAAATGATTCCGGGATGTGTGAACGATTTTCAGTATCTGGCCGTAGATGGCACCAAACATCCACAAGCGGAGCAATCTCTTTTTGCTGCTGGAGCAGCCCTGCTGAGGCTGCTGGCTTGTGGCTGCACCCCAGAGCAGCCCCAGCAAATGGACTGTCTGCCATGAGATGCTAGAAATTTCACAACTTCTTCCAACACGCAATTCTGCATATCCTAAAAAAAAATCAAATAGCCTTTCTGAGCTTCACAACTACTTTGTGTGTGTGTGTTTAATCCCCCCTCCCCACATAGTCATTTTTCTTTTTTTTTAAATACAGCAGCAGAAAAAAGCCCCACTATGGTCATGGATGGCACTTTGAAAGAGCACAGGAAGGGACCATTGCTGCTCTGAAGACCCAGCAGTCGGAACAGGCTGTTGCACAGGATTGTAAGGGACTTTCAGAGTCATTAAGCCTAATTTTTGCTTTTGCAAGCAGTTAGGTAAAGTAATCCTATTCATAAACTGATGAAGCTCTATCTTAAAGTCTAATTACTGGGTTTTATTCCCACAACAGCTATTGGGATTGCGTTTTGCTTCTGTACCTCTCTGCAGCTTAGAAAGGTTTTAATTTCCAGCCTAGATTCATTTGCGGACATATTATCCTTTTTCATTCCTGTACCAGCTTTGTTTTTTAGCTTGAACAGCTCTTCTCCCTACCTGGTATTTCCTGCTCAACAGAACTTCCCACTGGGCCCATTAGACTGTGTGACTCCCAGCCACATGCTCACAAGCTTGGGAGGAAGAGCATGTGCTCTTTCGGCCTTCATCTCCCTACCCTGAAGACATGCCCAGAGTTGTTTGCACCTGGGGTTCCAACAAAACGCCCAGCTGCCATTGGCGTTGGAGTATCGCAGCCTGGGCAAAGGGCTTAGAGACATCAGCTTGCTGAGGGCCATCCGGAGGGTGTGAGACAGGTGAGATTAGGATGTAAGCAGGCAAGGAAAGAGGTGAGGGGATGGGATCTCTGGAGAAGAGGCAGTGGGTTGGGCAGTGGTGCAGATAGCTTGGGGCACACGATGTCTCTCAACTACCTTTGGAGGCTTCTGCCTTTGGAGTCTAGAAAACAGGCATCATAGACTGCACATGAGGTCAAGGCCTCTCTCAATTCAGTATTACCTGTTGTGCTGGAGTCTTGCCATTAGGGTCATCAGTCTCCTCCAGCTTTCTGGCTGGATACTCCTCTGACCCGCTGGTGTCCTGCAGCTGTGTGCACCTTGGTGCACACCCATACCCCAAACTTGGCTGTTAAACTGCATCCCAGTGGTGAACCACCAGCACTTCTCAGAGTACCCTCCTTCAAGTCATTAGCTTGCCTCCAGGTACAATGAGCTGTTATTGTCCCATCCCTCCTTCTCCTTCCTCATCCTCAGCTATGGCCACCTTGAAACACCATGTCTTCCTTGTACAGTTGAGCTAATAATTTTTCCTTTTTGAGTGCCTATTAAATACTTTGCAGAAGTCCAGCCAGGCCTCTCTCCTCTCTGAAACAGGTCATTTATTTTGAAAAGAGGAAACTGAGAGTAAGATTAAACAAAAACCTGGTGTGCTGATAACACTGGAGGTTCATTTGCAGTACTTACCCAGAGGTGGGTAATTTGCCCCCAAACATAGCTATTATACTTTGGTCCAGCTCTATTACTCTTTTTACAAACTTAAATGCACACATTGAAGTGAAGTTTTGTGTGTCCTCAGTAAAGAACAGGGGCTGGGAAGTTTGCATGTTGCTGGGGCTGAATGTCTGATTTCATAATCCTGAACCCAGATGTGCGGTATTACATCCGCAAGGACTCCTTTCCTTTCATTGCATTTCCATTTCATTTTAGTCAATGAGTATTGACTGATACTGAGTGATTGCTCCTGGGACTATGAAGAGGAGAGTACCACATGGATATGTAAACAGGATGGGCAAATTTATTTTGCAAACACAAATTAAAATCTTTAAGACTTCGTTCAGCACAGGTCTCTCATTAAATATAAATTACAAGCTCCAGAATTCAAGGATTGTCTTGTGTATTCTGTAGCAGACTTTAACTTTGAAATTAATAATAATTCTATGGGGAGTTTTGCCTCAGTAAAGACTGAACACAAAGTGCAGAACTAGAATATAAAAAAAGGTTCAGTTGGCTCAACCCAAAAATTCATATATGGTCTTCATCCTAGGAGAAGGCAAAAAAAGGGACAGGGGGAACATAAAGGGATACAGCTTTACATCTGCAGCTTCCAGGAGTCTGGCTCTTGTTCTGGTTCATGCTCTGCTTATTTTCAATTCCACTCAACATTGTAGTAAAATGCACTTTGAGAAGTTGTCTCTTGTTAAATAAGTGAGGGTTAATAGCTCTTGTTGCTTAGATGTTTCATGACCTTGATATCCATTTCTTTGCTTTTGACCATGTGGTGGTGGCAAAGCTAGTGTAGTCTCAAGGCCTCTGACTAACACCAGCATTCATTTGAGCAGATACATAAATTATGAGTAAGATAGATAAACTGATACCCAAGCTCAGATATCACAGCTTCTTCTCTCAGCACAAAGTAAAATATCCTGAGTATCCCTCTTCTAATGTATTTGCTACTGGTCATGCATAATTACTGGGATACATCCAAATAACAGCTGTATCCCACGTTCACAAGTTTTCTGTAATCTGTATTAGTATATTTTCTTCCTTAAAGTACATTTCTCCACTACTGTCCAACAGAATTAAATGTTGATTAATGTCGGCTCACAACAGGAAGGAAAGGTGGGATAACTAGACTGACCACTACCCTCATCTGAGTCTGCTGGAATTCAACAACCATTTTCTGTCATTCTTTCTGTTTGTTTAAGAATGTAACAGCAATTTTCTTTTATAGCTCTCCCTGAACTTCATCTGTCCTTCCATTCCTTTTAGCCTTTTAGTCTTTTTCTTTTTTCTTTTTTTTTTTTTCCTTGATTTTCTGCATTACCAATGACCCCCTCTGAATGGATATTAAAATTAAAAATTGAGAACATTTTCAGCTTCCCTTTGGAATTTATTTTCTATCACCTCCTTCACAGAAATGAAGTCCAGAGCAGAGTACCAGGTGAATTCACCTGCCTTCCTGCAGGTCCCAAGACACCTAATATCAAACTGTTGGGTTTTAGACAGCCTGAATGTTACTTATTTTCCAAAACCTAGCAGCACTGAGGGTGGCTTGTATGATCTAAGGCAGTAAAACCATTTCCACCTGCACAGGCAGATAGGAAGTTCCCAAGGTCTTCAGCACACCTGAGCTCCTGGAAAATGAAAAGACTCTCCTGTCAGGTCCCGGAGGGATTTGGAGCATGTTCTGGTGGTGGCATGGGGGGTGTTGTTTTTTCCTGACCCTGAAGCCTTGAAGCGTGAGATTTGATTATAATCATTGTCCCATTGCAGAGCTGCAAAATTTATGAGCATCAAGAGCACAGCAGCGAGGTTTCTTTTCTCTATAGAAGACCACTAGTGGGTATATGGGGTGAGCCCCAGGTTTCAAATGCACACACACAGCTTTCTCTATGGTATCCACAAGCAGGAAGGAGATAGCTAATTCACCTGAAAGCACCTGAGCAGCATCGATTGCTTTCCTGGGTAAAGTGACCGATCCTTCTCTCCTCTCTCTGCTCAAAGGGAGCTTCATTTCATCTAAGCTCAGCTGATAATTCCTGGACCACATTTTGCTCCTATTTCCAAGGATGAAACCACCCCAGTGGTCAAACAGCTTCTCCATATGAGACACGGTTATTGAGTCACCTCCTAGCTTCCTTTTGTGAAAGGTTTTTCCTAATCTCTGGATTATTCCTGGGTCTCTTCTCAAGGCTGGTGCAGTGTGGGAGCTCTCGCAGGTGGGCTGCACGGGGCGGGGGGGGGCAGGTTTTCCCTCCTCGCTCACAGGCCACCTCCCTCCTGAGGTGCCCTCTCCTTCCTTACAGCTGCAGAAGCAGTGGTGCACCACAATTTGTCTTCTCCCCCATGTTTCCCTTTCCCATCCCATTCTTCTCAGAGATGCTCATTTCCAGCACATTCTCTCATGCTGAAATTGTGTAGAAATAAGCTTTTCCCTGCAATAACGGGATCTTTCTTTTGTAGATGTTAGAACAAACCCTACTGCACCAGAACCATGTACACAGCAGATCCAGAGCACTAAGAAGCCAATTCTTAGTATGTGTTACTGATGCAGTCTTCTGAGATCCAAAAATCTTGTCAGCAAAGACTTTGTGACTCACCCTGTGAATCATCAGCATAAATGCTGAATATCCTTGGACTAGAATTGAATGCTGGGAGACCCAACAAAACCAGCCTGGTTCACTGGAGGTCTCCATTCTCATCTAGCTTGAGATCTGTCTGTGAATGTCTGGATTTACCATTTGCCTTCTTAATTTCACCAGATAAGTTTTAGTTCTAACTATATAAATGTAAATACATATATTAAATATATATATATAAATGCTCTGTGGGAACTCAAGTAGATGGTATTGACAAATTGTAGCTATTGCCCAAACTGTAGCCAAGTCAAAGACAGTGAAAATTCATTTGATAAGATCTACCTTCTATAAAACCATGACATTCATTATCTTGTGTTTTTAGCCTCTACCTCTTTGCTGCTACAGTCTTACGGAAACTATACCAGTGTTCTGCCTGTTAGGCTACCTTCTGTATATTTTCCCCTCTTTTTAATATTGCGAATGAATACATTGAAATATTAGTGTTAGTGGTTACAAGATTTCTTCATGTATTTCCTTTACAGTTGTTGGTGTGAAATGTCCAGATCTGTACATTTGAAAATGTTTAAATTTAGTAGGCACCGCTTTGCATTCTCCTGTGTTAATTTTATAAAAATGAAAAAGAAAACTTCGTGCCAGGTGAAAAAATTGTGGCTGTGGTTTGTTTTTTTCCTTTTTCTGTACATGAGAACCAAACAGAGCAGAGAGCTGGTTCTTTCATACCCCTGATGTCTACAGAGAAAATCTGAGCCTCATGTGAGAACTCCATCCAAAGGTTTTAAGGCAGCGGCTTTGGGGAGCCCTCCCTGCCACAGTGGCAGTGGGTGTTCGGGGTTACCTTCTGTACCACACATCCCCTGGTGTCTGCCACGTTCACCATCGCCCACAGCACGCTCATGGCTCGTTCATCTTCAGCTTCCTCTTGAGAAGCAGCCGTAAATCAAATTCCCTTGCAGCTATACGATTTGCAGGTTTTGGATTTGCATCTCGATCAGATATCATATGATTCACCAGATGATTTTTCTAAGCATTCAGAGAGCTGCAAAGAAAGCAGCGTTTCTGGTTTTAGTACTCTAACCACTGTTTAATGATATGCTGTGCCTTTGCTCCCTCCTCTGCTCTACAGCTTTTCTCTCCCCAACACTTAATTCTGATCTTCAGGGTGTATTTAAGCCCTACAAAATTTAGTGGATTGCAAAGCAGTTACTGTCTATCTTGGCAGTAATTGCATTACCAGTCCTGTTTTCTCTACACAGTTATTACTTATGATACTTATATCGGGCCTTCCTCTAGAGAGCCTAATTGATATTGATGTTATTGATGACTGTGGTTTGGGAATTCTGCCTCTCTGTTGTGGTAGGGCATTTTGCTCTCAGATTGCACCAAATCCTAATTATCAATTTTAGTGTATTGAATTTTAAATTACATAAATGAGAGCAGATTATTTAAATCACTTTGCCTTCACTATCGAAATAGGCTTCCTACAGCTAGCTTACATCCATCACTGGAGTCTCACTTGGTGAGACACAACCCATGGGCTGACACTCATGGGCTAGCTTAAATCTATCACTGGAGTGAATTTTGGGGAGACATCGCACCGTGGCCACAGTAACCCTGAGCAGGCCACGGCTGAGGTGGTTTGGGATCGCTCAGTGCACTCCACCAATTTCCCTGTGAGCTACAACCATCTTTGGATGTTTCCTTCTTGTCATACTGCACAATGAGAGCCAGTATTTTTTCCTCTGGACTATCGTTGCTAATGAAAAATCATAATAAAAAGTTTGCTGTTTCAGAAAGCTTCCCTTAACCTGAAGAACAGCATTCATGGCGTGATGTGAAAGTGCCGGGAATTGGAGAGAGAAGAACCGGCAGCAGGAGGGAAGGGCTGGGGAAACGCCAGGTCTGCCAGCCTGGGTGCATATGGCTCACAGAGTCACAGCTGTTGCGGCACCACTGTGAATATTTCCTCTAGTAAAGAGCCAGGTCACGTCTACAAACCTACCATCCTTTTGTCCTGCTAGACAAGACACAGACAGAATAGCCCAGGCACACGAGGAAACATACTTTCCAGCCCTGTTTTCTCAATAGAAAGGATGAAGAAGGGACCCCTGGAAGATGCCCCACATGTTGTTCCCAATAACACAGAAGTGGAGGAGAAGAGGGACTGACTGGCTCCAGGGTATGGTCCCCTTTCCTTATTGCTTCGTTTCCATAGGAGCTGCTGGGATGGAGAAATGGAGATGTTGGTGCAGTTACCCTTGCTTTCTGCCAAGCTCAGCAGATGGAGCTGGATGGTTGGTATTTCTGAAAATCAGACTGGAATCCCAGCCAAGACTCCAGTTCTCACAATATTATTATTTATCATTTGGTCAGTAAAACAATAGTTTTCTTCAAGCCGAATTCTATTCCTGCTTGGTTTAAGTGTTTGGTTCTCATGCACTACGGATATGAACCTAAGCATCAGCTGCTTTAACTGAAATACTAAAAAAAAAAAAATCCTAAAGGCTTTCTGCTGTCAGTTTGTTTTGTAAAACACTTCTGATGCTTTAACCAAATTGTCCACAATAGCTAAGCAGGTAGACAGAATCATGTCCAGCTAAGAGAAAGGGATATGCTCAGATAAACTTAACTATTGCATTATACTATTTTGTACTTAGATTATCTGACAGCATCTTTTTAAGTTAACATATCTTTGAAGGCACACATATGTAAGCATAACTCATTCTTACTGTATAAGAGCATTCACATTTAATCTCTCACTCCTGTTAAGTGATCTCATATTCTTAAGGAATTTATGTAATACTAATGGGAAATACTAAACACGAAGTTATTTTTTATAATTAATAGCTATGACCCCAGTACAGATGAGAAATGCTAAAATATGTTGATTAAATGCTGGCCTGTGTTGGGTGAGCATGTGGAGCAGCTGAAGAGCAATATAATCATAAACATATAATTAAAGGTGGATTCTTCATCCTAAAGGAACCAAGTCGGCCCTTCAAGGAACTGCAAACCCTGGCAAGTGTCACTGACGTTGGATCAGTGCACAGGCTGAGAGCAGTTACTGGCCCTCCGTGCCTGGTGGTACTTTCAGCTGAGCTGTGGTTTTGTTAAAATACCAAAGATGTATAGCACCAAAACAACTAAATAGCACAACCGAGCCTTTTTAGATCACTCTGCTTTTTATACATGACAATTACAGTTTCCCTAGACAAGCAGTGATTCAATAGATACAACATTAACACAAGTCACACAGGCATTCATAGTGCAATAAAACTGTTAGTGTACATCTGGGAAAGCATCTCTTTTATTATAAAACACATCTGTAAATGCATTTGCTTTGTGCGGGAGCTCCTCCACTCCTCTTTTCATGAGACACAGAAGGTACGATGAAAATATCAAATGAAACACAGTTTAAGACAAGAGGGTGTAGTTCCCTGGCTTCTTGTTAGAAATGCAATTAGCTTTCCAGACTGCCACTTACTTCCTTCTGTGGGTAGCATGGAGGATGCAAAAGCTTACAGTGCTCAAGTAGAGCCACGAAAGATGGCAAGTGATAGGGAGGTTTTGTCCCCAGATCCTTTTACGGGGGTACGGGACTTCTGCAGTCTGCACAGTACCTCGGCCTGAAACAACGGCAATCCCCAAAAATGCTTTGAGTGATGGGTTAGCGACGTCTGAAATCAAAGGCAGCGGCTTTCAGTGAGCTGGTCTGAACATGGGAAGAACACGTTTTTGCTGATGCTTCCCTAGGGGATACCCATATGGGAATTATAGCTATAACGCGGTACAGTTTATTTAAAAGGCAGTGCTTTACTTAAAAGATGTGAAACCGTAGCTCAGGAGTTACTTCTCGCTGGCAGTTGGTTCTGAACTAAAGACTTGGTTATAGCAAGTCTAAAAAAAGATGTTCATCTCTAACACGTCTAAGTTAGTAGAGCAGGAAAAGAGACTAAGCAGTAAAGTACAGAACATGCTCAAATGAAACATTGTCATTAAAAAGCTTTTTTAATCAAGTGTCCAGTGTTGATACTTTGTACCATGAAATATAACACACATAGTTGCACTTGCACAGCCAGCAAACCCCAACTTTGATGCTTTGGCAATTGTGACAAATGTGAGATGATGAAAACTTCAGGATAAAATGCCTGTCAGGGACCCCCAAATTGAATTTCTTGGGATATTGCTTTATTTTGTGCTGTTAAATCTAGCTGAAAGAAAACAGGATCTCTGTTTCTTAAGACTTAGCTTCCTTCCACTATTTCTTTCCTATACTGAGCCGCAGATTGTAATCCTGTTTGTCATCATGATCTGTCGTGGGAATTATGATATGATGCTGTTCCCACTGATGGCAAAACTCATGTTGACTCAGGACCACAGGCAACCACATTGTATAATCTCTTTCCTCAGTTTATACGATACAGAGTCAGCCCTAAGGTATCAAATGGGGAAAAGCATAAAACATTCAGTTCTCAAATTAGGAAAAGAATTAGAAAGCAGAATGTTCTAGGTATAACAAAAATAATCTCAGATTGATCTGTTCCAGTGTCAAATGCCTTAGGTAAGGTCTTTCAGGCTTAAGGCATACAAAATCAGAGATTACTGACAAAAATTTCATTATGGGCTCTATGTGTTCTGCATAAGATTGTGCAAACTGTCCTGCAGAAGCATGAGGTCTGTGCTGGATCAGGATCCGCCAGTCAAAGAGGCACCAGCACTGCTCAGCATAGCATGGTTCATGGCAATACAAAGGGATGCTCTGGGAACTGAATGAATCCCCAGGACCAGTCTTATGTAATTTGCTTTCTTTTCAAGGTGTGACTCCAGTTTTGATATCTTTTCATCATGAAGAAGTCTTGACCTTATTCAATCCCAACTGCTGTTTCCCTCCACTGTCCTCTTGTTAAATCAATATTAGCACAGGCAGTGAAATTTGGCTTATGAATGTTGGCATCTAATCTTGATCTTCTAAAAAATTGGAAAGAAAGAAACAGAAACATCAGTAACTGCAGAATTTTTCTTCTAGAGATGGAACATCTTTATCAGAAAGGAAAGGTTATATAAGAAAAAATATGCAGGGTACTGGGTGCAACACAATGATCTGCAGATTTCCCACTATGCTTTTAATGCACCTGGAGCAAGGAATGTACTTCCAATCTATTTTTATTTTACATTATGGAAATATGCAGCCTAAGAAGAATATTACCTTAAATCTCCATGGGTTAAGAGAGAACATAAAGCTCATCCTCTACAAGACCACTCACGTTGAGTCTCTCCATGGGTGCTGCCCAACAAAAAGACAAGCAATCTCTATACTTACACGTAATCGTACCTGCAAACTCTATACTTTCCTCACCTAATTTTATGCATTGTGCCAGATGAAGGTACAGCCAGATCTGCTCAGAGAATTGTTGAGGTTATCAAAATATACTCTCAAGGGTAACAGCGAGGAAAACAAAAATGAAAGGTTTCATACTAACAGCAGAAATAATGAGGGAAGAGATTCAGACAGCACAGGTTCGGCTTCTTTTCTCCGCTGATCTCTGGAGAAAAAGCAGGTCATTCTCATCTTGAAGAAATGCCGACAGGCAGAGTTTAAAATTGGAACTCAGAAATCCTGCACTAAATGCAGGGAAAATAAGTGAGCAGGAGAATAAGGTAAAATCAGCTCTGAGAACCACTGTATCAGCGACACGGTTGGCAAAGGAGTATCTCAAGGAGGAAAAAAGAAGACATAGGAAATGCTTCTGTACAAGGAAGGCCTGAAAGCAAAGAAAAAAATAGACATACATATTTGAGCTACAAATTACATTTTAACTACCTATCCTGTGAACGAGGATCTTGAGAACAGTGTGACTTTCCTGCTCCCAGGACAATCATGTCAATAGATATAAATTGCATTTAAGCATTCGACAGCAACCTCCTCGTGGAGACTGCAGGCGGAGGTGTCGGTAGTAAGGTACTCACACCTGATGGCTGCATCCTCCTCCTGCCAGCCCAGTGCCTCTGCTCGCACCCCCCAGGTGTATTTCCATGCGTCCCCCTCCTTACACTCATTTTCCCAGCCAATGTAGCTGATGTGCTGAGAGGGCTCAGGCTCTTGTGACCTGCTTACCTCTGCAGATTTGGGAGATACTTTCCTGTATCTTAGGACCTGTGAATCTTGAAAGGGTGTCCTTGGGACAGTTGGAAACCTTCTCCCTCCCCCATCAGGATGGCCTTTTGTCTTCCAATTAGGCCATTTTCTGAGGAAGCTGAAGACATTAAGTTTCAGTTCTTTCAACTTGAAATAACTTGAGGACAGAGTGTTTAGCAGGACCTGTAGCGATAGAACAAGGGATAATGGTTTTAAACTAAAAGAAGGGAGATTCAAACTAGGTATAAGGAAGAAATTTTTTATGATGAGGGTGGTGAAACACTGGAGCAGGTTTCCCAGAGACATGGTAGATGCCCCATCCCTGGAAACATGCAAGGTCAGGTTGGACGGGGCTCTGAGCAACCTGATCTAGTTGAAGATGTCCCTGCTCATTACTGGGGGGATGGACTAGATGACCTTTAAAGGTCCTTCCAACACAAACCATTCTATGATTCTATTATTCTATCACAGTTAAACAGATATGCCCTAGGGCAGAGCTCAGCTGAGAACTCCCAGCTGGTTTATAAGAATCACCAACCTCTCTTCAGCTGATAAAATGCACATAGCAGACTGTGGTCCACCCTGCCTTATCCCAGAATTTAGCCCTCCAAATGCAGTGATTTGTTTTTCTGCTCAGTTCAATATATACAACTCTATGGATACTAATAGGAAGTTCCTGTGCACATTACGTCTACAGCATTTCTAATTGTAATATAATTTTGACTTTCAGGAAGGCTGGTCAGATGTGAAAATGTAAAGGGAACTGATCCTGATGATAACGATAAGGACAACTAACTTACAAATGGGTGTGTGGTGTTTAGCTCATGGTCTCTGAGACAACAGCCTGATAATAAAAGGGAACAAAAGAAATGTGATGAATGAGAGTGGGACTCCTAAGAGGAAACAAAACACAGTTGCAAACAAAGATAGCAAAATAATAGGGATCCTTTAAACCAGTCGGTGCTTTCCCACAGAACCTACAAGACACAAAATTCACACAGTCCAGGAAGGCTGATTGCTAAACATGTATGCATTTGTAAACAATATGTAGTTTGGAGTCAGGAAAAGGATAAGGACTAGATGATGTGTTGACTCAACAGAACATTAATTGGGTCAATTGAGCCTTCAGTGCTCATAAAACTTCAAAGACTTATTTAAATAATATTCCTATCCTGTATTTCAAATGAAAAATAATCCTGGATGCAAGCATTTCCCTATTTTCATATTTTGCAACACAAAATTTGCCACTTAGCAGCAGAACACAAAATGACAAGCACAAAAACTCAACAAGTGAACCTATTTTTTTTTTGTGTCCAGTTTAGCGGAAATACAAATAAAAAAAAAGTATCAAAGGAAGTAACCAGGCCTCGGCCTGATGTCTTCCAGTGCAAATGGATGTAGGTGCTTTGGTTTCCTTTTACACAAATACTCACAATTTAGAAACCCCTTCAGCTTCCTCTTTCTACAATGTAATCAAAGGCATAAGAAACAAGATCAACAAAAATCCCATTTGACCATATTTTCACTGCTGAGTTTAAATATAGCTTAACTCAAAAGCAAAACAAGTTCCAACTTCATTGCTCAGTGTCCTTAGCCCTAAGTTAAAATTGCTGGATTTCTGATGCATCACTGGGCCGGCATGCAAAGCTCACATCCCCACAGTGATCGAAAGCTGCCTTGCCCAAACCCCCCCACAGACCCTCCAGTTGGCCCACAGGACCTCAGCCATGGTGCAGCTGGTAAGCCATCGCTCTACCACATCTTTGCTCCCAAATCCTCTTCTTGTGGATGGGTTGAAGAGTTAATGGCTGCAATGCTGTTCCTCTGAGTACGTCCTGAGTACGCCCTCCATCCCCAAGAAACCCAGGAGCTCCAAATGTGCGATCATATGGCACTTCCACACTATCAGGATGGACAATTACTGTACGGTTCCTCTGCATCCTGACCTGCCCTCCTCAAACACCAGTCAGCAGTTGAAGAACCAACACAAATAAAGTGAATGCTGAGGAGTATAGCATTACACAGCCCCTCAGATGGGGAGAAAGGTCTGCTGGGGGAGACTGAGTGAGCGATTGGCCTGGTACAGAGATGCAATCCCTGTGCTGATATGGCCACCTGAAATTTCCAGGAAATGCTGGTATGCCAATGTTGGCCCTTATTGATCAATATACGAGCCCATGCATAACCATGCACATGCCTATGCACATGTGATTTTACATATCTGTATAAAATGTAGATTGGCCAGATACAAACTTGGACAAAAGTCATTCTAGCCTCTCCACGGCCAAGAGCGAGCTGTAAAAAATCCAACCTATGGCATATCACTGGTGAATATTTGCAGGTTTAAGTTCTAGTTCCTTAGGGGGATGGGGGTTTTTTGTTGGTGGGTTGTTTTTTTTTTACCTATGGGAGGACCATTTAGAGTCTTCTCAGCACAGATCCCCCCTCATCCTTGTCCCAAATAAATCATTTACTGTATTCACACAAGAGATTCCACTCATAAGATACAGAATGACAGAGCAAAATTACCTTCCTAAGTGAGAAGTGTGATCAACACTTGCTAGAAAATCTTTCAGGACCATTTGCAAAAATAGCTGAAGTTGTGTTGTTGATATTAGCACTCTGAACCATTCCCAAGCTGAGACCAGATCTTCGTGTTTGCTCAGGCATAAGGAGGAGCGTTAATGTTTACTGAGTCAGAATGCTGTTGCTTGAGGAACTTAATTAAATTTATCATTCCTGGCTCATGGTGTCTCAAGACAAGTCACAGAATTCACCAAGCCACCAGAAAAAGACCAATAAGCACAACATCATTTTCCTAGATTTCTGAGTAACCAACTGTGACAAGGGGAAGCATTGGTCCGAAAATACCCCTGTTACTGTTAACAGTTCTTCTTACCAAATACTCACTATAACAGAAGAACGTGAAAGTGGAACTAATTGAATTGCACATTGAAAGGGATATATTTCATAGGAGTTAAAGATGTTTATCTTCATTGAAATAACCAGACAGGAGGCTGCTGTGTTTCATTCAGTTAAGAAAGACTTGGTATTCATGTTTATTTTCCATTTACAAATGAGAGCCCCTGGGATATGATAACTTAGTTGGGGCTGTTTATCTTGAAATTATCACTTGGAATCCAGCTTGGTTTGCAATACTCCAAGGTTATTATCTAATGGGTGGAGGTGGAGAAAAGAATAACTAGGTTTTTCATCCAACTTTTAAATGACTTTGATTAGAATGTAAGAACAGCCATCGCCGGCTAGGAAGAGTGCCCGTCCAGTTCAGTCTCCCACACTGGATGCTGAGAAGGCTGGGATGTGTCTGCCTTATCTATGTCTCATATTTTTTAAAACTCCTCGATGCTTTTGGTCTCTATGGCACCCTGTGGCAATGAGTTTCTCAATTTAATTACACATTATATGAAAAAGCAACTTCTGTTAATTTTAAGCCTGCTACACGGCAATTTTATATGATGCTTCTAGATCTTAGGTGATGAGAAACAGCGGTTTACTATCTCTATATCATTAATGATTTACAGATATACAGTCAAATTCTTTAAGTCACTTTTTTCCTAGCTGAAGAGTCCTGTAATGTTTCCTCCTCTTGCCTAGATGCTGGTTTGTCTCTGATCCTAATGGCTGCCTTTCTGTACCTTTTCCAGTTATACTGTATCAATGGAGCAAAAGCCCATGCAATACCGAAGGTACAGCTTCACCAATGGCTCACAGGGTGGTATAATCATGGGGTTTGTTTCATTTTGATATCTACACTGAATGAGTTATTGATACCTTAAACAACGTCTAGTACATTGGCGAAGCGTGACTTCAACTTTTACAAGCCACGTTTACTCCCTCATTTATAAAATATTTACCTTTACTCTATTCTTTTATGACTCTTGCCCTTCACTTTTGACGAGCTCCATCATTTGTAAGCAGCTCCCTTCTTGGACTTGGGATGTTGGTGCCTTTTCTATTTTTGCAGGGATACCAGATTGGAATACCTCAGACTCACCACTACAGAATTATTCCTCTGTAGCCATATGTACAAATAGCTCCTGCAGACTGCTCTGGATTAAATCTAGAGTAGCTTTTCCTCTTGTGGATCATCTGACTAGTTGGGTCAAGAAGTAATACTGTCTAAAACTGTCATAATAATAATAATACCATGCCCTGAACTTTTCCTAATCCCCCTGTTACCAATTGGGAATTTAGCTTTCTTTTAACAAAGACTACTGTTCCTCTAAGGGTGTAAACTTCTCTCTTATTCAAATATATTTGCACACTATTGTATTATAGTATCCCACTGAATATTTTCTATTACAAACATTTTAAATTAAACGTTACAGTTCACTAATCTCCAGCCTTAGACTCCCAGTAGTCACACAGAGCATTTTTATGTGGAATATCGGTCTAATCCCTTTTTGTATGCCTGATTTTCTTTGGATTGTTTACACCAATCTTTGTTGTTTCCTATCTGGATTTTGTCATCTTCTCTCAGGCACGCAGAGTGTTTTCGGTTTTACCCTTTCGGTAGTGAGTCACTCCAACTGGCATGCCTCCTGCACCTCTCATTGTGTCCTTAATCCTCCATTTAAAGATATTCCTACAGTCTTTTTTTCCATCCTGAGCGCTAGCGGACTCCTTCCACTCTACATTGAAAGCTAGGGTTTTCACACATTCTGCGTTTACCTTCATTTTGTTCGGTGGAATGCTGCTTTATGGAAACAAACACCCTTAAACACAATACTGGAGATGGTCAGGGAATAGAAATCTTAACTGATAAATACGAATGCGTGTAATGTCCTCACGGGAAACTTAATCATAGCAGTCCAATTCAACAAGAGAGCAGAGAGACATGGTGAGTCTCTCCATCTCACTGACAGACTTCCTCGAGGCAGCTCAGTTTGGTTAGGAGGAACTGCAAAACCAGTTCGTGCATAATTTATTAAAAACAGAGATGCCTGTTTTCAAATAAGCAAGCAGAATTCAAGTATTTCTCAGCCTGTTCACAGCCATATTACAAAAATAAAGAAACACGTACACTCGCACACACAGAGATGAACATTTTGAAGTAAATGATTTGTTGAAAATTATATCCTCGGTTCCAGTGTTCGCTGAGGCATGCTATTAAGCTGAGCTAATTTCTTGTGTCTGCCTCAGAAAGCCATTACTCCAACTGTCGCTATGGTTTGCACGCGTAGCACGGAGGAGGACACAAAACCCGTGTCCTCCTCCTCTGGGGAGTGCTCCCAGAAAGCTTCCGCCGCCACTGCTTTCTGTACTTGAGATCCATCCAGATTTGTCCTGCTGCTTGGCCTGTGACAGGGAATCCCGTGTCCATGTAAAGCCCGGGAAAATAACGCAGCCTTATGCCACGCATGCCTCTACTCTTTCTACACCGTCCACCTTACGTACAAACGTGAAGGGTGTGCTGGGGAGGCTGGTGCCATCCATAAATCCAAGTCTTTGCAGAGTATTCCTGACGCTTCCTTTCTCGTTCCACTATTCCAAGGGCACCTTGGATGCAAGGAAGGATTAAGGCTGGTCAAGCCAGTACTTCCCAGGAATATTACCTCCTGCCCCCCCACCCCCTCCAAAAATAAATAAATAAATAAATAAATAAATAAAATTGGAATTCTCCAGAAGATTAAAGCTATTAGCATTTATGATATGATGCCTGAAAGCAAGCAACTGAAAACTCCACATGGAACTTCCTGTATGTGTTCTGCATGCAGAAACCCTTGGGTATTTTACACAGAAATGTTGATTATAATTATAGTACTAGAACATCTTTATCTGCCAAAGCGTCTGCCTTGCACCTGCTCTCCTGCCATGAAAAGAGAGCAATGAGAGAGAACAGAGGCTGCAACAGGAAAGGGGAAAAAAAAATAGTAACCTCTTTAGAAAAGCTCCATCAGTTTTTCTTCAAACAGTTTTTTTCTCGGCCTCAGCGCAGGGAAAAACAAGCACAGCTCCTCCGCTGTGTCCTTGCTCATGGATATAAGCAGTCTTGTGAAGGGCATCTCAGCTCTACAGCCCTTTGAAGAACTGAAATGAAAGGATTTGTCCTCAGAAGAGGGTATTTTCTCTGTCTGGTTGAGCAGGGACAGGTCTTGCGGTGTCAGGACACGCTTTCCTTCCCTGCCTCTGACAGGAGCGTGTTTATTGGCGCTGCAGCGTGGCTGAGAATTGACACGACTCCCTTGCAGTTCACAGTAAAATCACGGCAGGTTTCTGAGGGAGCCAGGGCAGGCTTTAAAACTGCATTTCCTTGTGAGCCCATCGAATCCCTTCTAGATTGCCAGTGTGCTGCCAGTCAACACGAGGGGTTTCTCTGATAAAAGCAAAAAATGCACCAGGAATTGAAAACCCCAACTATTCTGCAGCTATTACATAGCCCAGGTTTTCATCCGTTACTAAGATAGGTTCCAAGTCAAAGAAAAAGACTTTGTTTCAACAAGGTGCGTAAGAAGGTGTATGTAAAAAAGTTGCTTTAACAGAGCGTTCACTTAGTATTTGTACAAATTACACTCAGCACTCCCTTTTCATGTCCTCTGAATCCCCTCTAAGGAAATCAGTAAACAAATAAAACCACTGTCAAATATACATGTTTCACTGTATTTAAAATATTTATTTCAGACAAAAAGCTAGTGGGTGCGCATGGCAAACAATATTTTGCTTTCGGAGTATTTGCCGAACGCTGATGTCACGGACAGTATGAGTGATCTCTTGCAGCGCCGAGATAATGAATACCCAGGGTAATCATTTCCATGATGAGCTCTGCGTTTCAGCTGGCAAGCACTCTGAACATTCTTTGCATTTTAAATTGTTTCTTCTTAATAGCAGCACCATTTTTAAAAATATGTACTTGTCAAAACTTAGGTACTTGGGAAGAGATATCTGACAAGTTTAGATTTGTTCTGTGTCAGTTTCCCACTAGGTCATACACATTTACGTAAAAGTTAATTTAATATGTATTTTGTATATAAATATAAACATATCATATATATTCACAATATCTATATATATAATACATATTCTAGTATGGTAAGAATGTATATTCTTCTATATATTATATATTTTATATATAATATATATTATATATATTTGCACAGCATAAATATAAATATAAATATAAATATAAATATAAATATAAATTCTGTGAAGGTAAGAAAAACCAAATGGCAAGAATTTACAATGTCTAGTAGAGCCATAAAGTGTTTCAATAACAAAAAATAAAATAAAATAAAGATTTATACAGTACAAACTGTTATTTTGGAGAAAGAACTAGTTTAAGAAGACAGAAGGTAAATGTAATGGAAAAATTTCAGACTTTTTTTTATACTTATGCTGCAGTAATGCCTGGAGGCCGGAGAGATACTTGGCTGACTAACAAAATGCTAATTATTTGGAGACTTCTGTTCCACAGGGTAAAACCACATCAGTAAGTTGGAAAGTGGGATCCATGGAATTCTTAAAGTGTACTAATGAAAAAAAAATCTGTCAGGAGAAAATTGAAAAGGTGAGACAAGAAAATGTTAAATAATGTGATACCACACTGATTTGCTATTCTGTATTTCATCTTGTGAATGCTCGGATGTACAAGAATGCAATGTGTGATAATGAGACTGTGGCTGCGGGTCAAAGAAGAAAGAAATCAATAAAATGTTGAGCAGAGAAAGCTGATAAAAGTATTGAGGAGCCAGCTTTAAAAACATTGTGATAGTGACCTTCAAGTTCTTTAAAAATGACAAATTTATGCCTATCAGAGAAAATTTGCTATCATCTACTTTGGAATTTTTCCCTATAGTAATCCGAGTGTGTGTATATATATATATACACACACACACACACATATATCAAAGCCAAACATTGCATCTCATAGTTTATCACCCCGTATAAAATATATTTAATATTATGATATATTTTATAGTGAATACTCTAATATCATCAATATTAAGTTTGGGGCATATAAAAACACGCACAGAAGCTTTGGAGGGAAATTAAAAAGGGGAGGATCTTAGGCAAAATCTCCAGATGGAATAAACCAGACACATCTGTCTCACATTCCCGACAATCGTGTATCAAAACAACATTATTAAGACTGTGATAGCGAGCACCAGAAAGTTAGAAAAATGCCAGAATCATGGTTGGCTACACAACATAAACTCGGTTTGTGGGTGTATATGCATTATGGCCCTCAATGGCATCACCATCTTCTGTTTTTCACCCTCTCCCGGTGCCCAGAATAGGCGATGACAACGTATCGAATTGCTATTCAATATATCATTGTTCTCTGTACAGCCTGCACGCTCCGATGGTTTTCTTACACAGCAAAAAAACTTACAGACAGGATTTCAAAATGCTGCTCTGATGAGTTTTCTGCGGTGCCCGTAACCGTGGTGGCTGCAGCAATTAATGAACAGGCTTCACAGAGCCTTTGGGGACTGGAGCTGCCTTGCTACTGCCGCCATTTTATACGTTGGTAGCTCAGGACACACGCTGGTGTTAAAAAGGCTCTTTAAACCTGACTGGCCAGTTTGAGATAACGATGGTCTCATTTTTCCATAGCCTTGAATTATATAGTACCGCATTTCAGGCATAATGCTCATTAATTTCAGCAGCACTCCTGAGCCCCGGATCCACGGTGTCCGAGGTATTTAGGACACACAAATGCAAGAGGGAATTTGCACTTACAAACCCTGGGAGGGCTGTAAATATTTCTTAAATATTTCTACAAATCATACTGCAGGCTCTCATATCAGACACACAAATACAGAAACATGTCATTTGGGTTCATAGTACCTGGCTTAAGACATCTAGAAGCTATTTTCAAGCTGAACTAGACGTTTCTAAGCTAAACTAGTCATCTTTTAGAGTGAGTAGAGAGACATAGACCATGCCAGAGAGCTTGTCATCTTGCCTGCCCTGTACATTTTAGACATTCTAGACATCTCATCTTAGGATGAAATTAGTTGCCCTTTGAAGGTTTCTATCTAACAGCAGCCTGAATTCACCATCTTAGACTTAGATGGTTAACCATTAAACACTTAAATTAGATGACATGCAACTCACATGTGAATCTCACAGATTTTTCTAATTATTTTTTTTTTCAAAAGCTTCAGGATTTTTGAGTGGCAGACTTTGCAGTGTTAAAAGTGTTCCCCATCACAGTCTGGAGGTGAATTCCTATGTTTGTACAAATGCAAATGGAACAACTCGGGGAGGAAAAATCATCAGGTAATGCAATAGTAGCATCTGGATAGGACAAGTTCAGGTCTATGACGCTGTCTCTTGTTACTCGAGCGAACAGAGCAACTGTTAGTAGTACCAACTTGGAGCCTCCCTAGAAGGAGATGGGATCTTGCCAGCAGGTTTCTCAGGCTTTGCTGGGGTAGAGTGTCTCAAGGTCCATCCCAGGTACTGGAAAGGTGTACACTGGGCCCACTAATCCTATATCTTTATTTTTCCAAACTTGATTCCTCTCTCCCTTCCCATCAAATGTACTAGTATTTTAGTCATGACTCTCCTCAATTTTGGTTCTTCATCTCACTTCTTATTAACCAGGCCCAGATTCTACCCTCAAGACCGCCTCTGGGACTAAGGCATCCAGGCCCAATGTCCTTCACTAGGAAGAACCTGTCTCATGCCTTCTGACTGTTTCCCCAGTCTTTTTCCCATTTGTAGGCACTTGGAGCTCTTCCTGTCCTCAGTCTTTAACCTCAGTCTTCTTACCCTATTAGCGCTATTTCTCTCTCCCAGTGTCTCCTCCCATCCATCTTTCACCCTTCACACAGAACCTATTCCTGTCTGACATCACGTTACTCTTTTTGAGTCCAAATTGTCCTTCCTGTGCTCAATGCTTTCTTTTGTCAGCTCCTGTTCCAGCCATTCTTGCTTAGCTTCTGCAACCTCACTCCTCAGTGACTTTTCCTGCCCCTTCTCTCCTCCTGTTGTCCACTGACCCCTGGGGACTTGAACCCACTGTCCTTGTTCAAACATGGTCTGTCCTCCCCACATCCTCAAGCTACCCTTCCCCACATCTACTGGAGCCAGCTCCTCCAGGATGCCTCCCCAGGACTTAAGCTCTTTGGTCAGCCAGCTGTGATGTCCCTCATGATCTCAAGCCCTGGTCTGGTTGTCCCCTGGACTCAAACACATGGGTCTCCTTCTCTCCTTGCCTCTCTCCATACCAAGCCTGGTTCCAGTGCCAGGGCTCCGGGTGCACCAACAGACTCTGCCATGCAGATGTGGGAGCATTATCTTGGTGGGCTGTCTCTGCTGGAGGGGGGAAGGGTGACCCACTCAGCATGGAGGAAGTTGCTGTGACCCTGGAGGTTTTGCTCCAGGATCTGATTGTCTCTGTCCATGGGATGGCGGGTGGCTTGAGGAGGAGAGGTGAGTTGGCCTTAGAGGAGGCCCAGGACCTGCTTCCAAAATCTGTGAACAGGCTCCCCTTCATCTCCTTTTCATCTCCTTAGTCTTCCACTGGGCTAATCAAACTTCCCCACTACCTCCCCTGAACATAATTTCTAGTCCTGGTTCGCAATATCCCACAAACCCCAGCCTCAACCCCACTTCCCAGTGTGTGTCTGCCGCCAAAGCACTTGTCCACTCCTTCCCCTCCTTCTCCTCTTCTTCCTGCCACCCTCCTCTTGCTGCAGCCTGAGTGTTTGGGCAGTGCAAAGGAAATGGGGGAAGCAGAAGAAAACCAAGTGTCTCCTGGTATGGATAACTCACTTCAGGATCTACACCAGCCTCCAGCAACACAAAACTTAGGTTGCAAGGAGAGCCCTGATCAGATCTGAATGAAATGAGCCCCAGGTAGATTTAATTCTTCAAAGAATTTAGTAAGTAAATTCCTCAGAGTTGTTTTAGTGAGAGATTCAAACTATGAATTTTATAGACCTGGAAACTGGCTGAATTTGAGTGGATTTTCAGAGAAAAACCAAAAGACAAATATCTGCTGTGATGGCAAACTTCATGGTCCAAAACCACGCACTGCTACTGTACTTGTTAAACTCCTCCCCCAAAAAGGCACTGGAAGTTTTTTACGTTGTGAGATGGTGTTTCCACCGTTCTCCCTCACTCTTGGAAATGGCGCAATGATTTGAGCTGTCTTATTTTGATCACAGTTTTCCCCAAAACTAAGCCTGAATAAACCAACCATGGAAAAATTTAGTCCAAATAAAATTTGGAAAGTTATAAACCATGGAAAATGTGATTTTTAAGGGAACTGACAAGCAGTCTTAAAAATAAGTGATACTAATATTTGCTTTTGGTACCTCTGCCATTCATCTCCATCCTCGTTATGACAGGCCCGTACAATGACCTTCCTATTCCCTGTGTTCAGTGATACCATCACCGGGATGTGAGCATGCAATGAAAAAGTACTGAAATTCTGCCACGGTGGAATTTGCAGCCTCATAACATCAATCACCAGAAGCCAGGGAGGAACCGCAGGGGTAGGGGGTCTCTGTCAGTGCTTATCTCCGGGCGCCTGTGTAAGAGCTCTGACATCGCCGCAGCGCAGTACGAGATACCGTGTGTGCTCCTCAGGGCTGGCACTGCTATCTTTAGGAGTCACGTTGCCTTTCTCAGGTGCTTGTTTGCCAGAGGTACGGCTCACGCATCGCTGTTTCTTGCAATTCCTTCCCTCCTGCCAGAGGTTAAATACTGCACTATACACATCACCCGCTTAGTGGCATGTGTCCTTTTTGAGGGTTGATGCTGTGCTGATGCCTTGGAGATACAGGGGAAACTGAAAAACCACCACTTTGCTTCCATGACTATCTTTGTAGCCAGGAAAGCAATAAATCTGAAAAAAACAGTTAATTGAATGGAACATTGTGAGAGGAGAGATGACACTGCTAGGGACTGTATTACCAGTCAGAGAAGTCAGAGCAGGACATTCCAATGATTATCTAATTTCTACATCTCTTCTGTCAATAGCTGTTGGGCTGGAGCGACTGCGTTTCGTTTGGCTGCCTCTCACTTCTTTTTAGAGGCGAGAGGGCAAATCCTGCCAGTGCCACACTGCAGCACCATGCGCCCCAACTGCAGCAAACACCGTGACGTTATGCTGCATTACGCTGAGCGAGCCAGACACTTCTGCTCAGCCCTGGCATTAATGATGTATCAGTGTTTCACTGACTCCCATCCTATTAAAAGAAGTTGCAAGATCGGTGTTCAGCGCCGATGTCTCTGTTTCTTATCTGCATGGAATTTAAAGTGCCCATAACTCAATAGCAAATGATATTCTTATTTTTAAAAAGATCCACGTAACCGGTGGCTGATCCCATTACACATTCTCAGTCCCTTAATGTGTCACTTTCCCATGTGGATACATTATCCTGGACCATTTGCCAGCCTGGGAGCGGAGTGTGATGGGGGAGGGAAATGAGGAAGCCCAACCTGCTGTGGGGAGTCACACCTTGCCACATGGACACGCGGGGGCCTGAAGTAGGTGTGCGTGAGCCACACGCACACACAAACCTATTGCGTATTCCACAGCAGATAGCAACGTCCACCCGAACGTGCTCATGCGACCACAAATTTATAATGGCAGCAGGGCTGGGATAAATCTGGGAAAGCTGGAGGGTTTCGGCCTCACTGACAGAGAGGACTGTAGGGCTGCGTCCCATCAAGTGAGGCCATTCGCTGTTGGATCCTCTAACCCTAAGTCACCGGGAACGCAGTTCCCACTAGCACAAAGAGGGTGAAAAGACATGTGCTTTCCTGGAAATGCATCCCTCCTTTTCCTAAACTTTTCCTTCCAGCGTTCCTGCAACCCTTCACACCCAGTGGAATAGAGGAAGGGGAAGAATAACTTTCTCCATAAAATGAGAGAATGACATTTAATGCTATTACAGCCCAGTCAAAATCCAGAGATGGGGAGAAGCGGGATGCATGTCTCCACAAAAGAGAATTCCATCTCTAGGCCTCCAAACATACCTCTCTGTAGGAAACACCGGGCACCTGGGCTTAAATGGAATTACACTGTTTGAATATGTACTGCATTTCTGTATATGAAAAGGATGGAAAAAATGCACAACAGCAATAGGACAAGCACGGTCTTTATTAGTCAAGCAATAGTTTTATAGCCGTTGGTAACATGAATAGACTGATCTGCTGATTAAGTTCTGTGCCTTTTTTTTTTTTTCCTAAGAAAACTGAACTTGTATTTATTTTATTTCTTAGGATCTAGTTTGGATCTAATATTATTTATGGACAAAAAAAAATCATTTTGTGGAAATGTTGAACCAAGCCCACTTTCAGGTACATCAGTGATATTGAAAATACTGTATCAAAAACAAATAACAGTGAGGATAGAGTTTGGTAAAACCACCTGTGCTGTTCTTTGCTCTTTACAAACTGATGTTTTATTTTCAAATTATAGCAGAAAAAATGCCCCATATATCATATCACAAATAAAAAAAAAAATGCATGATGCCTCATAAGACACTACTGCAAAGTTCCCAGTAAAGTAATTATAAATGCACATAGATGAACATCTACCAAAGTTGTGCACATAAATTTCCTACGTAAACTTTACATTTACTGGCAAAAAATGACTCATTTATGAGCTAATAGAACAAACATGTAAATAAATGACATATGCATGGACAGTCAATATCTGTATGCAAATACCAGGCATACCCTTACTTTCCAAAACCCGTTCCTGAAGTGTTGCCAAAATTGGAAGCATCAAGATGAAGCTAGGCTATGAAATACTCAAGATCAAATTTTGTCTGTTAATCGGTTTCCTCAGTCGAGTAAGTAGAGGAGCAGTTCCACGTGTTTGACCTTGCCTTTCTCACTAAACCAAAGTCCTAACAAGATCAAGCCTATTCTCTCCCTGTATCAACTCATGCAATGATTTTCATGCAATTTACTAATAAATGAGAGCCACCACTGCCTTCGGAGAGGTTAATACGAAGCCAGCTGAGTGTCCTCTGTCCAGATATTCCCATGTCCAAGTGTGATTAGCACTGTCTTGTCAAATTTAGCTCTAAGCCATTTGTGAACACCTTCTTTGTTTATAGTAGCACACTCAAATCTGCACAGACCTCTCTGTTTGCTCTTCTGTGTATCCTATTAACAGTACATTACATTTCAAGATGTCGTACTGCAGAAAGCCACAAACCCACTTTTAATCAGTTTAAACCAAACCAAGTGAATTACTTTAATTCTGGATAAATACTGCTTGGTATATATTCTGAGAAAACAAAATTGGGTTGTTAGTTTTACTGCTGTAAACCCAGAGTGATTGTACAAGAATTATTTGTACAGCATTTGAAATGGTTCAATTGCAATTATACAAAAATCCCTATAAAAATCAAACTGTGGCTAAACAGAATTGAACCCTGTAAATTGCCAGCTATAACCTGCCTGGAAAGTGATATAAGGAAATAAAAAAAATCTATGATCTTGAGAGAATTTTTCAAGAAGCTGAGAATGGATGGAATGGCTAGATGTTTTTATTATTGCATAAGAGAGTAAAGAAAACCGTATAACATCATATTTCAGTTTTCATTCCACTTCAATATTTACAGTACAGTGTAATACTGACAGCAGGGTACAGTGCAGACCCTGACTCCCAGCCCTGCCTTACTAAAGGGAGTCTAGTTATGTACATACAACCAAGAACAACCTTCGGCCCAGGAGTTACGCTTTTTTAAAAAAAGTTGAAATACGAAAAGGCAGGAACTAAGGCACAGAAAAGAGAGTATCATTTTAATTAGATGAGTCAAGAATGCAGGAATGGACTGCCTTTACCAGACTTCATGTTGAATTCATAACTATGTTTTCCACTACTATATCCAAAAACCCCCTCATTTTTAAGCACGGTCCATCACTCCCGTTTGACCAACTGTTTGCTCAGCAGCTGTACGTAGCTCCAGAGGTTTTAGTACGATTAAACGATGGCTCGGACAGCAACTTGCCAACACACTGTTGCTCTTGCTCTGTGCACAAACTGAAGAAGACAAGACAGCCATGACAAAGAATCTTCTAGCCTTGATTTAACGATTTCTAGCCTATATTTCAAGGTCAGTGGGAAGATAGCAAAATGTTAGGGGGTGGGTGTTTTTCTGTTTTGATTTGGGTTTTATGGTGTCAAGGATAGTAACTTATTATTGCAAAGACAGAAAATTTGTATTTCTCTCAATAAACACGACTGCATTACTTAAGTATAAAGCCAAGAAGAGTCATATAGTGTGAAAATATGCAGGGCAACAGCTGTTAGTCATTATTTTCTCCTTATCCTTTCAACACCTCTGTTTCAGTTTGCTCTCTAATGGGTAAATCACACTTTCTCCCTAGGACATTTTCTCATTTCAGGCAGGTACTAGAAAGAATCCTGAGACAATTAAGAGTCATTGGCCAAAGACACCCCTTCTTTTGTGGCTTTTACTGTAGACTCTGAAGCTAATTTTTATGCTTTATCAAACAGATAAAGCTGATGTATTCTCTTAGTCCTTTGTCACTAATGTGATGGAGGATGTTTCTGCTTTTCTTCTTTAGACAATGCACCTAGTCTCTATTCTTTTTTTTTTTCTTACACAGCCTGTGTTATATTTCTCAAAAGAGAAATACCAACTACAAAAATTATTGCTCTCACTTCATTTAGGCAAAAGAAGAATCTGCCGTCAGACAGCTTTTGAACATCTGTTTTATGCTTTCCCTCATCTGACAAGGTTTCACAGTAGCCATTTGGAAACAGAGAAAAAATTGATACAATTTTGCTTATGACCAAATTCAACTTATTGCACAAGCTACTTTGCTCCGTTCTCCATTTCTTAACAGCTAGATGAATATTTGGGGAGTTTGAGCCTTTTGTTCACTCTGATTTTAATTAATCTGACTCTAGGCCACAGTGAAAATGAGACAGGAAAAAATGCAAACAGCTACAATCATCACAGTGCAGCAAAATTACTCTGGAAATCTTATTCTTTTAAACAGTTAACCCTAATGTCCTACTAACGTGGGCTTTTCACTGTGAAATATTTTCCTTTAATAACTCTTAAAGTCATAATAATTGTTATTTTTTTGAAGTGGTCAAATGGCAGAAACCTCCAAAATGTCAGAATACATCCACTGGTGAAGCTGGAATGTATCACAGCATGCACAAGCTTAAATAAATGCGCTCTTCCATCTATTTGTCTTTCAGAGTAAGAGGTTGCTTTTCTTCAGAAAGGCAATTCAGTCTACATGCGGTTTTGACTTAAAAGACGTGGAGAAAAAAAAAGCTATTAATCTAATGCTACTAATCTATTTACATTTCCCACACAACTTCTAATACGTAACATCTTTTACACGGCGTACTGCTGGAACTATAAACAGTGAAACAGATTGTGCTGAAGATACGGTGGGGACGGCACGAGTAAACCTATCTGCAGCTGTTCTTGGGCAGCGCTAAGGTAGACACGCTCCTTATGGCTACATTCAAAAAGGCAAAATATTATTCCAAAGAGTACAGTGCCTCAGTAACGGGAGTCTTTAATGGGCCAATAAATTACCTGGGTCTGAAGCCTTCCTTTAACAGCTCGGGCAGCTCCATCCCACCAACCCTCCTTGCTTCCCCGGAGCTGATGTTATTACTGTTTACTAGCTCTTGTATACGATCCCTCTGCTGTTGCTGTCCCCCCCCCACGTGTGTCAGTGATCGCAATCTCAGAAAGAAAAGGAAAAAAAAAAAAATATATATAAAATGGCGGTAAAAATAAGCTCCCGTGGTACTGGGGAACGTGGAAATGGTACAAGTTTGGCATAAAACCTCGTGCATGTAGCAACAGCATCAGATGCTGGCAGAGGAATGAAGTATCCGTACGTGGGAAGGAATAAAAGAAGGCACGGTAAAAATACTCCACACACACACAAAAAAAAAAAAAAAAAAAAAAAAAAAAGAGTCACTATTCTAAGTGAGAAAGCAATGTTATGCTAGGGGGAACATGTCACGGAGCGTATTGGGGGGTGACGCGTTATGAAATAAGGAGCCCTCTACGGAGCATCATCCTCTCCCACCACCCCAGGGTGAAATTCCTTTGTCTGTGGCTGCGCACTCCGGCTGGGTGCCTCGGGAATCGCCCGGCCCC
>VXBL01003104.1:324789-355214 GCA_013400195.1 Aramus guarauna
CCCGGCCATTTGGGGCATGCACGCGTCCGCGCCCCGTGTTTACACAGCGGCGCCTTCGCGCGGAGCCTTTTTGTTGATGGCGCTGGCAAATGAGCCGGGGGAGGTGGGCTCCGCGGCGCGCAGGGGCCGCCGCCGGCTATAAAAGCCTCCGGGCGGAGGGCGGACAGGGCCAGGCGAGCGGCCGCGGAGCGGCGGAGGATGGAGGGCGGAGGGATGGGGTGCGGATGTCCTCGCCCGCCCCCGGCGGCGCTGCCGCTCCCCCCGCAGGGGTACTCGCCCTTCTCCTCCCGGTGCGGGGCGCGGCCCGGCCCCGCCGTAACGGTCCTGCCCTTGCCCCGCAGGTCCGCGCCCTTCTGGAGGCCCTGGGTGCCCGCGCCAGGCGAGGCGGGCCGGCGGAGCGGCAGCGGCCCCGCCGCGGTGAGTGGGGTGGCGGGTCGGATGGGGCCCGGCGGAGCGGAGCGCCTGCCGCCGGCATCGCCGTAGTAACGTCTGGGGAGTCCCGGAGGGTGGGCTGCTCGGGGTGGGCCCCCTCGAGGGCTGGGTGCCGTGCCGGCGGGCTCATCTCTGCTCTCTCCTCCCCAGCCTCACAGCCCCTGCGGGCTGGCGGAAGCCTCCCGAAAGCTGGCTCAGTACACGCACCCCGTCAGGTGAGTGGCTGCCCCGGGCCGCCGTCAGTTCCCGCGGGGGAGCGCCGGGCACGCGGTTCCCTCGCTGCCGGGGCCCCCGGTGCTGCGCAGTCGGGAGGGGAGCGCTTTGCTCGGCAGGGTAGGGCCGGGCTGGCCGAGCACTCGCTCCCCCGCCCCCTTTGTTCCCACCCATATATTTATGTCTCGCTTCAGAGTGAGACATCAAATGGGCAAATGATTGCCAGCTCTTGTGGATTTACCAGATCTTTAAGCTGAGATGTTGATGTGCTTCTGTGGGACTTAAGACACGTTGCACAGTTAAGTGGGGCTTTTTGTGGTGGCAGAGTTGGCTGGAGCACCTTGCTACTCATTTCTGTGTCCAGGATTATAAAAAAAAAAAAAGGGAGAGCAGGTTTAGTTCCTAAGCTGTCTTGCTGTGCAAACCTCCAGTGTCCTCCAGGCGCAAGGAAGCAGGTGCAGGCATGGGAAGGAGTGGTATGAACTGACTAAGTCAGCATTGCTGAGAAAAATACCTGTGTAACTACTGCTGTAATGATGAAAGTAATGATAGTATCTGCACTGTCAGTCCTCAAAAGGAAATAAATACAATTGAATCTGCAGGAGAGCCTGTGTTCCAAAGTACTAGTAGGTGTTGCAAAGTGGTTAAAATAATTGCACAGGTAGTTCTTCCAGATAAGATGCAGCTTTCTCTCAAATCTAGGCTCTGATCTTTCAAATGCTGATGCACAGACTATCTAAGCAATTGCATAGACTCTGACCTTACTGTGGCTGCTCCCATGCTTAGGTATGAGTGAGCGCTGCAGGGAACACTGGGAATGGGGAGATGTTATAAAGCCCGTGTCAGTTACTTTGTGCTGCAAAGGAAGGAGAGTTCTGTTAAACAGTAGTCTAGAAAGCACTTTTGTAATTGCTAGAAAACTATCTAGTTCTGTTTCTTAATGTGTTTCTATTACAAACAATCTGTAGTCAGCACTTCATTATGTTGCAATGTGCTAGTCTCTTAGTTCTTGGGACTGCTGTTGCCTGTTTTTCCCGGCTACTTCCAAACTGTAAGCAAAAGAGGATGCTAGCTGAAAAGCAACAGGAACTGTGGAGTGTATTAACTGCAATATATTATCTCACTAGCTGACAGCCCTTGCTACACCATGATATTATTGGCAATGTTTATGTTATTTTCTAGATACAAACCAGCCTACTTTAAAATCTAGACCCATGGGGCTTCTCCTGTAAGGAGTCTGTTGGATGATTCTTCTTGAAAAGACAGGAGTTCGGGGTGAAATACCAAGGTCTGATCCCCTTAAACCTTTAACGTTCCTTCTACTTTGAGACTTGTCTCAAGTCATTGTTTACAATGGTCTTAGGTTGGGGACCTTCAGTAACAATACTAATTTAATCCAAATATATTGGGGATCCTGTTTGACACCCATTATGTTCCCTAGGAGTATTTCCAGTGAGGGTAGTAATAGTTGTTGGATCAGATCCCTAGTTAATAGTGGTATTGTGGTACTGGAGTGGTAAGTTTCAGATGCAGTGGATCTTGCACTTTAGAGTAAGTTTGCCACAAAACTAGCACTTTAAGTGCATCTTTAGCTCTTCAGATGAAAATACAGAATCCAGAAAATATTTCTTTCTATTTAAATGGAGAAAGCAAAGCAGTTTCACAATTGAGCATGTGAGGCAAAACTCTGTAGGATGCATAATAGAACTTCACTGCTGTTTCTTGTCTGTCAGCCTCCAAGTAAAATATGTAATAACAATAAGCAAACCTATTGTATACTTGTTGCAGACTATTTTGGCCCAAATCAAGGTGCTATGATTATTTATATCAGGAAGCTGAAGCACTTCTGAAAAACTTTCCAGTTCAAGCTACAATTTCCTTTTATGAAGACTCTGACAGTGAAGATGATGATGAACTGGAACAAGATTCAAGAACAGAATCAGATTGCTGATTGCAGGAAAGGCCAACACAACTGCTAATACTTAATTTAAACTTAATATAAAAATGTATTATAGTATTTTTAAATCTAATTTATTTGTATGTAAGTTATTCTTAATAAAATTAAAATGTTTTGTAATTTTATCTGAGCTGTTTTCCTTTGTTCTATTCCTGGCCTGTTTTAGGCAGGGGAAGGTACTATTAGTAGGTGGGTTTTTTTAATCTGAAGGTCCTATATTTTGTAGACTGTAACTTGAATATGAATTTTAGGAGCAGAGAATGGCTGCCTTGCTTTAAAGGGCTCTACGGTTATGTGACTTCCTCAAAGTCTGAGGACCTAAGGAAAGCTTTTTCATTGTAGTTCCATAGGCTCCGTGTGGAAGCACATCAAGGAATTGTTGGATTCAGTATTTTAATGTTGTGCCTGCTGTTACAATGGAGTTTCAAACACAGAAAAGTGAAATTATATACCTGTTTTCTACATTAAGAGAAGGGTCCAAATTCTACTCTAGTTTTTGCTTCTAAAGGAGTTGCTGTAAGTCCTTCATGCTGTCTCATGTACATGAGCTGTACTGACATACTGAAATACAGTATGAAATTTTCAGCTTTGTTTGTAAAGTGGACATCAAGAAATGAGGAAAAAGGCTTAATGTGAGCTGTTTTGATTGTAACTTTGATAAGCAAAATCTGGTATCAATCATCGTGCCGGCCAAAGCCCCTAAAGGAACCATAAAAACATCCCAACCTAATTCAAATGCCAGTGCCTGCCAGGTACAGCCCGTGTCCGTGCTGCTCTGCCCTGCCCTGGCTGCTCCCTGCGTGCTGCTGCAGGCTCAGCGCGTCCCTCAGCCCCTGCCCCTCACGCCGGGGGCCTGGCAAGGAGCGGCTCCTCGCACGCAGCCCCGCTCACCATTTTACCTCCAGAGCGTGGGCAGCGGCAGTAGCGCCCGCTGTAACAACCCTCGCCCTCGGGCACCGCACCTGGCGCTGGGAGACCGGGGTTTAAAATCCGCTTCAGTGCAACGGCAGGCAAAAAGGCGGACGCGGTACGCGGCGCTCTCTCCTCAGCACCCGCCCGCGCTGCCCCGGGGTGGGGGGGAGCCCACCATCGCCCTGGGGTGGGGCCCCGCGGGCCCGAGATGGCAGCAGGGATGTCCGCTCCCAAGCGGTTTCCACCACAGACCTTCCCCCCCCGCCCCGAGGCGACGCAGCCGGGCCGGAATCGGTGGGCCGGAATCGGTAGGCCGCTACCGCGCTTGTGCTCCGCCCGGCTCTGGGCCCCGCCCGCCGCCGCGCCTGCGCCCTGTGCTGGAGCGCTCCGCCCGCCCGCCCGCCTGCCGGGGCGCAGGCCGCGGCCCCGGCCGGCAGGATGCTGAACGTCCCCCCGCAGGCCTTCCCCGCGCCCAGCTCCCAGCAGCGGGTGGCTGCAGGCGGCCGCGCCAAGGTAGGGGCAGCTCCGCCGCCGCAGGGGCGGGGGTCAGCCGCAGCCGGCGTTGGGGCCTTGCCGGCACCGCGGCTCAGAGCCCTGTGGTGCTGCTTATGCCCCGGCTGCGCAGCTGCCGGTAACCGTCGCTTGGTGCGGCGGTGGAGGGTGCGGGCCGAGGCCTTGGCCCGGTGGAGTCAGCGTTTTCCTCCGCTTAGTTTCGGCCGGCTGCGTGGCCTGGCCCTTCTCGGCGGAGCTGTTGTGGTTTGCCGGTCGGTTCCCGGCTGCGCCCGGGGCAGGACTGCCTCTGGCCGCTTCCCTCGACAGGCCTCGTACTCCGGCAGGCNCGTACTCGGGCAGGCGCCGAGGGGAGGGGGTGGCTGCGGCGGGGCCCCGGGTGGGGGCTGGCTCTGCTGCGTGGCTGGAAAATACTTGGTACTTCTCGTTTTCGAAGGCGATGGTGATAACATTTCCTGGTCCCTTCCCAAGCTGTCTCGGGGTTCCTCCTTTCAGCTTGCAATTACTGAATGTAGTTTGTACTTTATACGTTGGGTCTTCATCTTTGGAGTGGTTTGGGGGCACTTGGTGTCTGCAGACCTCACCTGGGAAGCAAACTTGTACTGAGACTAAAGTAGCATCAAGTGATGTGGGGCTACGTGGTCTTTAGTTTTCACACTTGTGGTTTGGCTGCAGTTTTGTAAGACTGTGATTCTTTAACCCTGTTCCCTGCTGTTAGAGTTTGGATCAAAGGGGTTCCCAGTCCGTGGTGCTGTTGAAAAGGAAGGGGCTAGACACCTCTCAGGGCAGGCCGTGGCTAATCCATCCCTGCTACGCTAGAAGACTTCAGTTCCAGCTTTCCCTGGGTGAGATTTCCAGTTGCTGTAGGGCTTGCAGAAAGTCTTTATGAATGCTGTGAAGGTGAACTTTCCTACTTTGTCCTATCTGGCCATGATTTTCAAATATCTCTTTGTTGCTTGTAGGTTTCCAGGCCATATCTCAAATGATGCTGATAAAAACTTTTTACTGCTACAGGAGGACTTGGTATCTGCAGTTTGTTTTGGGAAGACTTGTTTGTTGATGTTTGAGAATTACCTTGTGTGGGTTAATAGATAGGATGCTTCCTTAAGCACCCTTACTGCTGAGTAGGGCTCCCAAATATCAACGAATAATATGGGTTGTGTTATTTCCTGTTTGGTCAGAGACCTCCTACGGAGCTTAGAAAAGTGTGTTGAATAGCTCTTTCTTCCTTTAGAGTTTAATAATGTTTGTACATTTGTTATTTTTTCAGGTACCTTTAAAACCGGGAAGGAGTCTTATGGATTGGATTCGGCTAACTAAAAGTGGGAAGGACTTGACTGGTTTAAAAGGGAGGCTAATTGAAGTGACCGAAGATGAGCTTGCTAAACACAACAAAAAGGAGGACTGCTGGATATGTATAAGAGGTTGGTTGCTGTGATGTTGCTTCTGCATTTTTTGCTTAGCTTCTCTCTTCTGTACTTAAAAAAGAAGCAATAAAACCCAAGCAACAACAAAAAGCACACCCCAAAAAAACTATGTGCCTTCTATGTTTAGGCAAGTTGTAATCTTAACATAATTGGACACAAGGTTGTTTAAGTTAGAGTTTTTGTGTCACAAAGATTTTTTTCTTTGCTTTCAAGCGTTTCTTAAGAAGACTTCCTAGTAGGCATATTTTATATCTATCTTATATCTGCATATGAAAATAATAAAACACAGATTGTACATGTTGCCTCAAACTACAAAGGCTTAGAAGAGTAACACATTGAAAATTCTGACATGTACTTACATGCCTCAGTCTTGGAGAGTTTATTATCTTTAGCAGTTAACTATTTTTAGTGATTGCTTTAAAGCATCTGGAGCCATCTAAATATTAAAACTGTTACTTAAACCTGTAGAATGTTTTTTGGGAAATAAATGCGCAAACCCTTATATTACTTCATAAAACTTAGTAAGGCAAATGACAGTTGCCACACAGAGCAGTTGTAATCTCTATCTAGCATAACAAATATCTATGGTAACTAAGCCATTCTATTCATGTTATTATTTTCATGAAATTTTAGCTCAAAAGTTGAAAGTATCATATGTTCTAAGTTAACAATGTATGAAAGGTCATTTGGAGCAATAGCCTTGGCTAGGAGAGTATTTCCAGTGCTGAAAATGAAGTTCCTAGTTGTCTTACTGAATGGAGTAAGATGTTTGCTCTCCAGTTTAGAGGCTAAAATACATTAATATCACCTTAAACTTGTTGTAAGATAACAACACTTCTATGAAGATAGATTAAGAAGATCAGAGTAGCTGATGTGACATTTCTCTAGGAAGAGTGGTTCATTTAGTGGTAACTTTGATCTGATAAGGAACAGCACTGATATTTGACATAATGTCATCTCTGAACTCCAGCAAAAGAAAGTTAAGAATTTATGAGGGCGACTGTGTTTTTTCTTGGGTGTTAAAAGGGATGAGAGTGAAAATAAGGGTAAAATGTCATTTAGTACTGGCATTTGAACAAAATAATAGGATTTTAAATATTTTGTGTGCTGCTCTTTCATATGCTGGCAAAACTAGTGGGAGGAGGGCTAAAGAAAGCTTATTTACTGTGGAGGTATCCCCCCCCCCCTTTAAAAAGGCACATCTACTATTGCAGACAAAATCACTGCTTAAAATTGCTTCTGTTTTGGTTTTAACCTCTTATTCCTCCTAGACTGCATCTCTGATGTTGTTTTTTACAAGAACTCCATCATGCTGCTTCTGTATCTGTCTTTACGTTTTTCCATTTCTGTCTTTTCTTTGTTCTAGAACTACTAATGAAAAAAACCAGCATAACAGAATCCTGGTAGATTACCTGTAGACCTGATATGTGGACAGGTAGTAAAATAACATCATTGTGGAAAAGCTAAATGAGGTCTCCGCATTGGTAGTTAGATAGTCTCTGTAAGACAGAGCAGAAATTGGTAAGAAGAATGTGAAGCAGATCAGGAGCTAACTTCATTCAAAACCCCTGTATGATCATGATCAAAGCAAACTGTCATATAGGCCACAAATTTATAGAAAAAGTGGGATGTCAGGGAGTTTGAAAAAAGTGTGAAGGGTGTATCAATGAGATTTCTTTCGCTCCTGCAAGTCTGATGGTAAATTGGGCATTTGGCTAATATTTGGGAGGTCCTAACTGTGTAGATAGTTACATGCATTTTATTGCGTGCAGTGCTCAGTGCTGCACACAAGATGGCATAGTGAATACATTCGTCAGAAGGTCAGGTCAGTGAAATATACAAAGATCCTTCCTTTGTTGTCTGGGATGGTTGTTCTTAGGAACTAGAATAGTCCCAAGCATGTTTCCTTCCTGCCCACTTCTGAATTTTGCCTCTCCTTCTGAAGTAATTAACGTACGCTTCTTAATGTGTTAAAAGCTTCTTATGAAAGCACCGGCACAGTTCTGCTTTTGGTAGCTTCCTGTTTTGATAATGTTATATATCTTTAAATATTCTGCTAGCTAGGACCTGCAACAGTCCTCTAAGTAGCGATATGTCTGTAGTTAAGTCTGTTTCTAGCTGCATTCTCCAGGCTCTAATTATTCTGGTTGCCTAGCAACAATAATTAGACTTCATCATTTCAGACCTATGGGGAAGCATTGTTTTATCTCCCTGGAAAATACTAAGAATAGTACTCGTGTAGAAAGAATGCTAAGCCAAATTTGATACCAGAGCTGTAAGCCTTTAATGATCATAGGCTATGTTTAGGTTTTTTAGATTGCTGAATCTGAAGAGTGGAAGTTTTGTTGCTGATGGTAGCGCTTTTTCCTTATGGGAGACAGTGCATTTCAATCGGCATTTTATTCCGTAGGTGATGGGTGGTAGGGAAACAACTGTGACAGCACTTTGGGAGTAATTTAATTGGAAGGGAGAGTGAAAACAATTCTGTGTGCTAGCTGGCTTGATTTTATGTCTCTTTTTAAACCAACCTCTGGTTCTTTTACCCCCTAGCTAGGATACATCATGTTCCACTTCAAGGGTTTATTTTGTTAAAGTCGTAACCCTGCAGGTTTCTCCAGATGTTCACTAGGAAAAGTGGTGTGGCTTTGTAGGATTGGCCTCTCTATGTATTAACGTATGTCTTGTGCTCTGTATGATTGTGTAACTCATGTTTCTGGTTTTGGAATGTCATACTGTTCATTCTGGTCGTGTCTACTGTTTGCCTTTACACCATTTAATACGCAGTAACCTTTCGGCTGATTTTGGAGATAGGGGTCATTGTAGTGGTTGTAGAAATGCTGCTGACATTTCTTTATTCTGTCTTCTGCAGGATTTGTATATAACGTCACACCATACATGGAATATCATCCCGGTGGTGAGGATGAACTAATGAAAGCAGCTGGAACTGATGGTACAGATCTCTTTGATCAGGTGAGAACAACTGGCAGCAAATGACACTTGCTCACTGAAAGGTATTTTGAAAAATGCATGTTTTCTGATTATATTTAGGGCATTCCAGTGGAAATGTTGATTTGATATTTTTCAGGTATAAGGAAAGGCAATGAGCTACTGCTCAGAATGGCTCTTGTGTGCTGAAAGAGGCATATAGTGTAGTTTAAACTTGGTACCAAAAGACAATAATGAAAATGTCACTTCATGTTGTTGGAATGATGCTTCAATTTGACCATTTTATTAAATTATTTGTTTTAGCAGAAATAACAATAAAGCTAGCAACAACTAGAGATACCACCTTCTTAATAAATTGCAACAGCAATTAATTGCTGTTGTTTGAGAGGCGTTTTCTTCTCAGAATGTTCACATTTTGAAAAATGCTTGAAGTATTTTTAATTGTTAACTTGGCTGCTGCATTATCAGTGAATAAAGTACTAAGGAAAAATGCTGGGGCTGCTATTAACTGGTTGCGAACAAATCACAAGATTACAGTTGTTCTCTTCCTTGTTTACCATTTCTTTAAATGTTTTGAAAAGACTCAGAAAATAACGGGTCTGCAGAATTGGTGTACTTTCTGTAAGGTATCACTTGCAAACCTGGTACTGTAAAGGATGACTCACTGAGTTGATATTTTTTAGAAACAGACATTCTTTGAGTCTCCTTGGCTCGCAGGGTTTGTCTGAGAAACTGGGAAAGAGCGGAAAGGAAATCTCTGGTTTTGAGAGGAAATCTTGATCTCTTTATAGTTCATGCATTGCAGTGTTATGTCTTTATTTTTGTAAAATGTTTTTAACAATGAATGTAAATAAAGATTTGTTAATAGCTTTGTTAAGTTTATCTTTGGTTAATCCTTTCACAAATGAAGTGTTAGATTCAGGCATAAACCTCTGGTTTCAAGAAATTTGGAATTTATCTCCTAAAAGTTCATCCAGTATCAAGTTTAGGCCTTGGAATTCTGTGACTGTATCACTGTCAAGGATTGTATGATGTACTTGGAAACAGAAGTCTTGACATCAGGAAAATTTGGGGAAGCCCGTCAAGTTGTTACTAAATTCAGATACATACCTGGTACATTTTGTTTATTTATTTATTAGTTTATTTTGTCATGGGAGTGAAAAGCAGTGTTCAGATCCTTAAAATACGCTGTTCACATTTCTGTTTCTGGCTGATGTCTTTCCTGTTCTGGAGGCATTTCTGTTGTTATCCCCTCTGCCTTAGCATTATGACTCTGTGGGATACCGATCTCTTTAAGAGTCTGGCAGTTTGCTAGTGTTTCTCAAATTTCTGGAAAAAATAACTGTCATTCAAAATCCTTCATTTCTTTATTATCTGCATATGAGGAAACTATAACTTGTGGATGGGATTCTTCTTCTCATCTTGTTAGCTTGTCCAGTGTAAAGTTTTTATTTTTAAATCTCTACATACTATTCAAATTTGTCAGGCAGCACTTTGTTTCCTTTTGTCTTCTCGTGATGTTATCCTGCGTACCCTTTCAGAAATGGCTTTTCTGCCATCCATTTCCCCTGCAAGTTCTCCAGTTCTGGTCTGTAAAGCTACTGTGTTTTCTTCACTTTTGACTTTCTAAAATAAGTAATTTCCAAATAATTCAGTGATAGCAAGACAGAAACAAACAGAAATATGCCAACTTGGTAGGAGGTGTTTGTGTGTCTAAACTACTACTCTTTATCTTTGTGTCCTTCCCCTCACTTGTATCTATCAAGTCTTAATTACTCTTTTTGTAAAGACGAGGTCTTTATTCTGTTAATTGCGTAGCATACATCATAAAAATGCTCTACTGAAATATTTTCTGTAGCCCAAGGTTATGATGTTCAGATACTGCAAAGCATAAAATGAAGAAGTTAAACTGTTGTCGCTTTTTCATGGTCCTATTTTTTTCATTTAATTACATGCTATCTGTAATAGAAGTAAAAAACACTACTGAAAGATGGAATGATGAGTGTCTGTTTAAAAAAAAAAATCAGCTAAATGAATTACATTAGCCACTGTACAAAAATGAACTTTTCTATTTCAGTGCATGGAACAACATAGCAAGAATTACAAATTTTGTGAAAACCATTTTTGTTAATACAGGTTCATCGTTGGGTCAATTACGAATCGATGCTGAAGGAATGTCTTGTTGGGAGAATGGCTGTCAAGCCTATTGCTGCTCCAAAAGGTGAGGTTTTTCAAAATGAAATAATTTCTATTATGTTTTATTCTGAAGCTGTCTGGAAATCATGAGAAATCTTAAATCATCATATTTAAGAGAGTTTCTAATCTTGCATGGAGATGAAGGCTCTTGCATATATTCAGTCTTTTTACAGCAGATACCTGAAGTTGAAACTATTTTATGCATGAAGACTTTTAGAAGGAATGTACTGCTACATTTCTTCTTTTGTTTTTAGTCATCAGAAAACAGGTGTGTGTGTGTGCATGTCTATAGAAATAATTTCTGCCCTGCCCCCCCCAAAATCCCTCTTTCTTCTTCTGATCCCAGGGGACAAACTGTCATAGGCAGCTCTCTAATCTTGAAATAAAAGTCAATATTTTGAGTCCAGTCATTCAGCACCAGAGATAGGTCTGACAAGTTGTGTATGTGTTGAGATATTTGAATCCACTTTGACAGATATCCTTTCCAGAACACTTTATCGGGTCCTTTAGTTTGAATTTACTTGGAGAAAATTTTGCTGATACACCAGACTCTTCTGAGCCAGGACAGCAACAGATGTAGTATACTGTCTTACAATGCTGGTGATGGATTCCAGAGACTTTAATCTTCCATATTTGTTTTGGTTTGTAGTCCACAGAAAAAATTTACTATACCTAGGAAGCAGACATTATTGCTGTATATTGACCCTTAGCAAAACTGCAGTGAAAACATGAAAGAATTCATGTTTCTAACTATTTTTCTCAAATTCTGAGGCATCCTTTAGTTCACAGATTCAGCCATCTCTTGTAGCTCTTCAACTTCTGACAAGGTGCGCCACATACCTGGTTAGCGCTTAAATCACATTGCCCAACAGTTAGATTGAGTTTGGTCTGTATATGAAGGGGAGTATTGCACATTCTGGTGTGGAGCCTTTAAAGTAAATGCTGCAAAGTGTGAAGAAACCTCGACAGCATAACTGCTTTGTGGAGTTGAGGTGTTACAGATAACTTTGTCAGCTGAGTTAGAAATTTAAAAGTACACCTGACTTTTGCTGATTTCATTAATCTAACTTTTCTGCAACTGGAAGGAATTCTTGTGACAGTCAGTCAGTATAAAAACCAAACATGTCTTTGCCCCTGCCAGCTATGACAGTCCATTTTATACTGTTTGCTTTTTCTACTTTCCTGTGTAATAGGACTGCTCTTTCCATTTTGCTGTAGCAAAATTTGCAGGATAAAGGTTGCCAGCTGTGTAAAAATGGTTCTGTTGCCTGTGTCTCTCTTGGCCATTTCAGGGTTAAAAAAAGGTGATTTCATTAATTAAGAGTAAAACTCATTAGAGACTGGATTTGCTGTTGTTCCTCATAAAATTCTCAAAGTTTGCTTTCTAATAGGCTATGTATCCTCCTCTTTTGAATAGTGAGTGATCAAAACCATGATTGACTCACTTTGCTATCAGCCAGCAATAATTCTTGTCTTACATCCTTCCAGAAGACCGTGTTCAGCCAAGTTTGCATTTGAAAATGGAAGAATAAAATACAGAGTTAAGGTGCATGTTTTTGAATATAGGATTAAAGGGGCCCATCGGTGTAGAGGAAAGAGAGGACTTCAAATTATGGAATGCATTGCTTGCTTTTTGTGGCAGAGGGCAAGTGTTTGGCAATAGAGCATCAGTGCTTGCTGTTTGGTGCAGTCTCAATACAGATGTAGGCTTGTTGAGGCACTGCTGGAAGGTTTGTGGTTGTTTAGCTTAGTTTCCTGTGTTCTGGTGGTTTTTTGGAAGATTGTACAATTATTAGCTCACTGAACTGTTTAGGGAAGCTGAAGCTTGTCCTTGAGTACTCAAGGGTTTTTTAAGAAAAGTCTTTAGAAGTTGCTGATGATAGTTAATGTTTTGTCAACTCATATTTTGGGAATGCTGCTTGATGGTATGGTAGGGGAAATTCTGAAGTGTCCCTTCTGTGATGTTACAGAGCAGTGGAGCTGTGCACTGAAATGTGTAGTGTTTGTACTTGCTGAGGCCAATGCAGTAACTACAGCAGTACCCAGGCATGTAAGAGATGATTGCAGTGTCTCCTTTCTTCCATCTTCCTCAGCAAACCTGTACAGCATTAAACTGCTTGACTTCCCATCAGGGTACTCAGCTGTAAACACGAGCACAGACATTACTTTGTCTGGTACCCTTTGCTGCTGCTAATTTTTCTCATAGATGTATCTCTGTTCCTCTGTTAAGTAGCTTTGGGAATTGGAATGTATATTGTGTTATTGTTAAATCAATGAGATTAAGCTGAGAGCTGTGGTGTTGTATGAGAAGGAAAGGTAGAGCTGTGTCATGGAAATGCCTCAAACCGTCCTTAAATTTGCAATGCCAGTTTCAGTGCAGTGTGCTAAAATGTACTGAAAAGAGAATAGACTTCGGAACACAAAAATTATCTTTAATCAGAAATGACTTTTTGTGAATGACTTGCCTATCCTGGCAGAAAGCTTGAAGTAGTGTGTAGCAGAATACACAGACAGATACAACCTTAACCGAAAATTTTGGGTGAACTGTCCTGTTCATCTTGTGGAGTGTTTTGTTTTCACCTTTTAGAGGCACAACATGAAAGCTTGTGATGAAGGCAATTCTTGGTCAGCTCTGAAGTTGTTTTGCAACACTGCATGCTTGGAGCCATTCCTTAATTTCTCTCTCAGTGGCATTTTTCCTCGAGCTCTGGCTGTTATGATGCACAGCACTTAGAGGAATTCAGAGGAGTAGGGGAGAAACATTCACATTTTGGTTTTCATGAAAGACAGCAGGATAAAGACATTGGTTTCTCCTACTTCCCCAAACCTGGCTTCCATAAAGGAGAATATAAAATGGGCCTTCATAGTGGGATGTTCCGAGATATGCGCGTAGAGAAGGCAGAAAGGGGCAGGGATACATCCAGAGGACTAGTTTCCCACAGATCTGCTATGAGCAGCAGAAGGATGTGTGACTGAAAGGGCACAATGCCTTTCCCCTAGAATTGGGCGCTATATATGTGAATTGACACTATGTAATTTTTCTGCTTGGTCTTTATCTTCCTTTTTCCTGCTAATGTTTGTTTGCTGGGAGTAGTTGCAGCATACTGTACATTTAATGAAAAACTCAGATAACTTGTCAACTAAAACCATTTGACAGAAGGAGCTTCTAGGAGGATTTTCTTTTTACTGGATTTCTGCCAAGGATTGGGTTTTAGATAGTTGTAGGTCAGATGCAGTGTCTACTGCGTGTTGTCGTGAGACAAATGTCATCTAAAGTCTGACAGATTTAGCAAGCTGCTTAGCCTATGAAGTTTATAAATGCACAAGATAATCTGTGATGTTTGTTATGAAGTGCCAGATGAGAGTTCTTGCATTTCCTACCCTTTAGTGCTGTGCAGCTTTTGGCATTTGTAACATAATATTTTTTAAAATTTACATAATCTTTTTGAATCTTAATCAGTGCTGCATTTAATTGTGACTTCTTGATGTCTGAAGCATCCTGGTCAATCTTAATATTTTGGAAGGTTTATTTGGAGATCCTTATTCTGGCTTATTTCTTTTGCATGATGTGTGCAAGTACTCTGCCATAACTTCTTACTGTCATGCTCATTTTTTCTTAATGCTTGTAGAGATTTCTTCTGCTCTGTCTGAAGAGAAGAAACAGCTTAATGGTGAGTATTCACCTGGAGCAAGGTGGGGAGTGAATCTTAAACTTATGTGAGTATTATTGAATAAGCAGTGTTTATCCAGACTTCTGTCTGTCTTTATATTTGAATGTGATCCTGAGGTTGTAGTGGTCTGTGGAAATTCCAGAAGGCAAAATTCTAATCAGGTATTGTGAATTCAGTGATTAAAAGTATTACAAGATGGCAGGAGGGTAGTATAGAAAAGGGAGGTATGAGATGGGGAAGCTTTCTGCTAGAGTCAGACAAGGTAAGTCATGAATAACTGTGTGCTATGAAATCTGCCATTACAAAATTGCCAGGCTTTTTGATCCTTCTCTGTGTCAGAAAAGCTAGGTGTGGCCATGGGGCTGGAGTAGCAGAGATAAGACAAAATCTTGGGGAACACTTAAAATTAATAAGTCTCTACTAAAAGCTGGAAGGGTCATCACTGGGAAACAAGTTGAAATGGAGGTGAATTAGCTGATGACAGCATGACAGAACTACTTACGATGTAACTGTGAGAGTGACTGGGCTGACAATTGGCGTTGCTCTAAGAGAAGCAAGTATAGTACTATGAATGTATCAGGAGGTTGATGGTAGTCCTTGTAGAGACGGGGAAGCATTCAAGCCTTCACTGAGACCTTCTTTGAGTACTGGAGGTAGCTTTGGTTGCTGGTGATTAAGAACTATGCATTTGATTTTGATGCTTTTAGGGAAATATTACGGACTGATTAGTCATATTAGTATAAGAGACTTCTTAAAACAATATGGCTTATGAAGTCCCATCAAATGATGTGTGATAGGGGTGTGTTGAAGGAGCAAGTAAGATGAACACCTGCGAAGGGAAATAATACAATTTGAACTCAAGGCTGACCTATTGGCATGAAAGGAGACAGGTGCAACTCAGTAATGGAAAAGTCTAGGCTGAAACTTTGGAAAAGGAGTCTAGAGCAGTGAAATTTTGGAATGGCAGGAGGAGCAGAAACCTAGATGTGTCTTAAGATTAAGCCAGAGAAGTGCTCAGGACAGTGTCCCAGCAAGTGAAGACACAGTGAGGCATAACTTGTTCATGCTTTCTCTGGTGAATTTGAGTTCTTACGTGTTTTCTTCTTTCTCATATTGTCTTCCTTGCCCTCCCTTTATGTTTTGTAAATGTTGTATTTGACTTCTAAAAGGCAGTTTACCTTGTAGTATGCAGAAGCATTGAGCTACACAGAAAGATAAACATACGTCATATAAAAGTAAGCAAGACTGATTTTATTTGGTCCTGTTTTGCCGTATAGTCTTGTAAGATGTTAAGCTAAACTTTGACAGGGTCTGCTGCCTGACTTTCCCTTTTTTTTTTTCCTTCAGCAATGAAGAAGTTGCTGGAACCTGTTAATCTTGCTTTGAATGACAGAGGGAATTAGAAAACAAACTATTTTATCAGAGTGATATCGCTAGCAGCTAATAGTCATTAAATACATCATAAATATTTTATATTCCAGTAGAAAACTAATTTTACCATCTATTTCAATGTTGTTCTCCTCTTGGTTATTTTGGTTCATGAATTCCTTACTTTTTGTGCTTGTCTAGCTGTGTAGACTTTTCCTATGCATCTTTCATATTCACAGTAGATCCAGGTAAAGAGAATCATAGAATCATAGAATCATCTCGGTTGGAAAAGACCTTTAAGATCATCAAGTCCAACCACTAACCTAACCTTGCCATCCCATAACCACTAAACCATGTCCTCAAGTACCTTATCTATCCTTCTTTTAAATACGTCCAGGGACGGGGACTCAACCACCTCCCTGGGCAGCCCATTCCAGTGCCTGACAACCCTTTCTGTGAAGAAATTTTTCCTAATGTCTAACCTAAACCTGCCCTGGCGCAACTTTAGACCATTCCCCCTGGTCCTATCGCTTGTTACCAGGGAGAAGAGGCCGACCCCCAATAAGTGATCTTCCCATCTTGCTTCCCCTCATACTTCTAGCAATAACTTTTCTTGTCCAGATTATGTGACTTGGAGACAGAGGAGATGATTCTGATGGTAGATTCTAACAAAACTGCCAAAATACTGATGTATGTTTGTATTCCGTTTACCTGTTTAGCAAGACTTTTTCCAAAACGGGAGATGTCAGTTCCTGAGGTTACCTTCCATGAGGTTTTTCATATTCAGTTATTGCATCTCAGTGCTGAGCTATTGTAAATTTAAGTCAAAGTGAGACTAGAAATAAGCATCATTGTCTGAAAGTGGAAAAGAGAAGCCTATGTCATGGGCTCTGATTTTTTTGGAAGTTGTTGGCACTAGTGAAGACATTTTTGTCTTATCAATCTAAAATGGAGAAGTAATAATTGTATTTGAAGTGTGTCAGTTCAATCAACTTAAGTGTATCCTTGATTTTTGTGAATTTTGTCAATTGTATGTAATGTTAGGGGCAATTAAAGCTGAAGTTTTCAGAATATATTGCTAGTGATAATAGTCAGCGTGGGTGAAGCCTAATGTGCTCTTCAACATGTGTTCATACTCGAGTTTCAAACAAAAGACATCAAAATTTCAAAATGCTTCTATTACCCAAGCACACGTAAAAACTTTGAGAACAGAGATATCAAAGACTTATTTTAAAAATTACCTTTTTAGTCTTGCACCTTTGATCTGAACTGAATTTCTCTTTCATCCAAGCTAGTATGATGATGATTTCTGTTACATGAATAGTAAAATAAATTACTTGGGCAGTTCCATCATCTGAAAACAAGCTGATGTTTGAGTATACGCACATCAGACCTTGTAAAAACTTATGATATGGAAAAGGGTGACAGGAGGAGAGTTTGAGCTAAAGTTTCAAGTACAGAAGACTAAATCTTTGGGTTCAACCAGCTGGAATTCTTTAGCATAAGTAATGTAAGTGTTCCTGTTTTTCTTAGTAAAATTTGGAGTTTATGGGTCAGACTTGTACTGGGCCTTCTCAGAACAAAGCAAGCAATAGGGACAAAAAGCTTTCAGAGAATCGTAAAATAGTTGAGGTTGGAAGGAACATCTGGAGCTTGTTTGGTCCAGTCCCCTGCTCAAAGCAGGGTGAACTTTGATACTAGAATAGATTGCTCAGGAGCAATCCCACCTTCGTGGGAAGGGAAGAGGTGTGGCTTTTTGGTTTTTCTTTTGTTGGGTTTTTGTGGTTTGGTGTGGGTGTTTTGGTTTGTTGGTTTTTGGTTTTTTTCCTCCCATATACATAACCAGAATATTTGCTGTTACTTGTCTATTGCCTCTTGTCTTTCTGCTATGCCCCTCTGAGAGGAGTCTGGCTATCTTCTCTATACTTCATTTGCTCTCACCCCCTTCTCTTTAGGTAGTTGAAGACTCCAGTTGGATTTCCCCTTTACCCTTTTCTTCTGTATGCTACACACACACAGTTCCCTCAGCCTCCTTTCATATATCCTGTGCGTCAGTTGCTGAACATCTCGGTGGCCTTTCCTTGGACTTGATCTGGTATATCAATGTCTATCCTGCACCGAGGACCCAAAACTGGACACAGTACTCCAGATGTGGTCTCACAAATGCTGAACAGAGAGGAAGGATCACTTTCTCTGAACTGATTGCTATGCTCTTGCCCAGGAAAAGTTGGCCTTCACCATCACAAGGAAACAGTATCTGCCCAAGTTTGGCTTGTCTGCTAAGTGCCTGGAAGGTTTTCTGCAAAGCTCCTCCCACTTGTTTTGTTGCATCAGATTTTTTTTTTCCAGGTGCAAAATTTTGCATTTGCTTTTGAGCTTCATGGGGCTTTTGTCAGCCCATTTCTTCTGTCTGAGTCCCTTTGAATGGTAGCTGTAACCTTTCATGTTTCAGCTGCTTCCCATGATGTGTTCTTGCCCACGCACTTGCTGAGAGTGGGACAGTGTGCGCCCTTCAGGTTGCTGTTGACAATATCAAACAGCATCATCATTCCCTGTTCCTGAGGGAATGCCAGCTGTAACTAGTCACCAGTTGAACTTTGTACTGTTGGTCACACCTTTTGTGACTGTCAGTCCAACTAATTTTCCATCCAGAGTGTCATCCACCTATCAAACCCAGCTGTCTCCAGTGTGGCTACAAGGATGTAAGAAACTCTTACCACTGGCTTGGCTATCCCATCGGATTCTGCAAAGCAGTTCCCTGAACAAGCTGAAATGTGCTTTCGTGAGATACAGAATTGTAATTTTGCTGTTCATCCTGGTCACCTTAAACTCCTTTGTTTCATGCCTGCCATCAGCCTTTGGCTTCATCACTAGCTCTTCTTTATTTATGACCACCTTGACCAGTAGAGCACTTTCCTTAATTGGTCCATTGATCACCCGAATCATTGTCTTTTTATTGCAATGTGACTTCTTGTTTTCACATAGCATCTTACATTATTCATAATAATTAGTAAATAACTTGGTTTGCCAGAACTTTCTCTTTTATTGTGGCTGTTCATATGTTTCTGTTGACCTGCAAAAGCAAACAGGAGTGTGTATGTTTATGAATTCCTCTTATCCATGGAGGCCAACCTAAGCATGTGATATATGTCCTCAAGAAAGGCTTAGCCTTTGAGAAGGCTTTTATCATTAAGTGATTGGTTTTCTTTTGCAATGATCTGACTGCTCTGCCATTTAGCTTCCTTGGCAGCTGCAGATGGTGTGTACTTAGGGGCAATTAAGGATTAGACAATAAGTAATTCCAGTGAGTTTTAATTGCTTTGGGTTAGTTACCCCATCTGGATGATCGAATAGTTTTGACAGATTGGATTAGACCAGAATGGCTCTTCTTTTTTTTATCTACTTCCCACATGGTGGAACCATTCAATTACTGTGTTTAAACTTGTAGTCAAACTGCAAAACTTACTGCTGTTTGGAAGATAATGATCTACGTAGCTGAGAATTAATATGTTAATTATTTTATGCATAGCCATTTCAGGTTTGCAAGGTTTGCCTTTGAATGGGCTTGAAACCAGCACTTACCAACTGTTATCTTAGACCTAACCACTGTCCAGGAAAACTGCTATTCATGTGGTGTTACAAATCATATTATATTTCAGTCTGTGCAGCTTCCTCCATCATTATTCTATATTACTTCTTTTTATTAAAATTCATGAAGGATTACAGTTGCTTTTATCTGTCATCTCTGCTCAAGTTTTTGCCAAATAAGTTCAGTTTCTATAAGGCCAGAGATGAGTACAGTTGACATTTTCAAAGACTGACCAAGTGTTGCCTCCTAGCAAAGGCTTTTTGAGACTTTTTCATGTTGTTTAATAATTAAAGTGAGTAGCAGAATTCTGTGAAAATTGCAAGCAAAGCGCAAAGTAGAGAGATTAAGGCTGATATCTTTGCTTAACTGACTGATGTGAAATTTTACTTGTGAATTAGGTTAGACCGGACATCCCAAATGGAATTTGTTTATCTGAATTGTATAAACAAATAGTTCCATTAAAGGAAATTAATTTGGATCACGTTTTTTCCATGCTTCACTATCACAAAATGTGAAAGCACAAGCTAATAACAGATGAAACTGAGACCAAGCTACGTGTACCAGAAGGGCTGCATGCGCAGGTTCTGTGGTATATGGAACTCTTAATTTCTGAAGTGGAACTTCATGTTCTAGGAGCCTGCTCTCCAAGAGAAAGTGCTGAATAAAAACAAAATTTAAAAAGTACACAAATACTTCTGTCTGCCTGTGGAAATAAAGCCACTAAATATTGTGGAGATGTATTTAGAACATTCAATTTAAAAAACCTAAACCATCTCTGATTATGATTTCTATTAAGTGAGCATCACAACAAATATTTTAATGACTCTGCTCTTTGTAGGCATGCTTCCTGAGAAGAAAGTACTGGCTGTTTCTGCTAAAGATTTAACTCTAAGGTAAACCTTTGTCTTTCATTGTTGAACATTCTACTTAATAATTCTGTGCAGTTCTTAGTAAATGCAGGCAACTTTTTTCATGGTTAGTTCTTGATGTTTCACCTAAATGAGTATATATCATTAGCATCTTCTCATAAGCAGGAAAGTTGAGGTTCATGTGTAAATGACTTGCTGAAGCTCCTATTGACCATATAGGTGGATGATGATGCAAGGTTCTTGACTTGCTCTGTTGTTTTCTAACACTTGCACAGCTTTGCATCATATACAAATGTATGGCTTATATTTGCAGGTTCCTCAGCCTTGCTTCTTGAGAAAACTCCTGGAAAGTGACTCCAACTGGACTGATTTCTTTTTTGACTTTAGTTAATTTGTCCATAAACGTATGAGTTGGCATGTCCTGTAAAAGTACTTCTTTTCACATATTAAGATGTGATAGCTGTAGTCAAGTTGCTACAATACTCAAAGCAAAGCAGGCCCTAAAACCCCACTGTGATATGCCTGCTGCTGTCACCGAGGTATCATTTTACTCCATGATGCGTTGAGCCACCAAGGTTCACTTTCTCACTTTGCATCAAAATCTCCTGTGAATGTGTAATCTTTGTTACATGCAGTCATGTAAAATATTGTGGCTTGTGAACAACTGGAACATGACTTATCTTCTGGAGTGCTCCCCAAACCTTGCTGCCTTTCTTCCTGTGTGTGTCTGGCATGTTCTAGTGTGTGACTGGAAGATGTATAACCTAGAACATGATGGCTGTCAGGAGTGTCTGCTGGAGGGGGCATCCTCCTTCTCTGCCTTCTTTTCTGGTCCAAGAGTCCAAACAGTAGACAGAAGTGGTTAGGACACTGGGGAAGTAAGAAGATGCAAGGGGTTAACCTTGTTGTGAGGACAGAGTTGGCTTTCACTTGCTAGGATTGCAACCTTGAAGATGCTGGAGTCAGGTGAGAGTTACAGATGTTGTATGGTGGAGGGCCAGGCATGAGATTGTCAGATGTATGGTCCCCAGGAAAAAGGCTAGAGAAAGGAATAGCTTTTCTGGGGTTGGATGGGTAAGTTACTACTTGGCAAATGTTAAGGTGATACAAGCAATTAACATTTGAAGACTTCCTATTTCTTACCTTACCCTGGATTTATTACAAGGTTTGGGCAGCTTGGGAACATAGGAGTGTAAAATCTTGATTTGGGGAGATGAAGGGAACTGTGGTTTTATGGTATGTGTGGGGAATCTATAACTCCTGGATGACACCCTGGCTATTTAATACTTTTATCTGGAGTCAAGGATTTTAATAATCTTGTTAGGAAGGCTCATATGCTGCAAAGAGGATGTACATGCTTTTTAAGTAAAACCAGTGCCATGTAATTTTAGTTACCATGTGCTGACTATCAAGATGCATAACTAGACTGTTCTTATTTTAATACTGTTTTCAAAATTATTGGCTCTGGACCTATATCTTCAAAAAATAGTAAATAATGTATTTGGCTTGTAAATTAATGGAAGGAGCTCTGCTTGAAAACTGCTAGTTAAATATATTTTTGTATGCCCAAAGAAAGTATATGTTTTTTCTTTACTGTATTTTTTGTTTTACAGTTATGACTGGTTCCAAACAGATAGTTTGATCACCATTGTCATATATACGAAGCAGAAGGTAAGTGTATTTTATGAAAGACAGAATTACAAGATCCAGTTGTGATCCAGCTTGAATTCTGGGAGAACTTTATTAATTAATATTTTTTTCCCTTGTCTATGAAAGGATATGAATGCAGAGTTGGTGATAGTTGACTGTCAAGACAAACGATTAAGGGGAGAGATCATCGTGGATGACCGCTCATATCTTGTAGAAGTTGGTAGGTACTGTAATTTTGCAGTTTAAAACACTGAATTTTCATTTTACTCTATTAAAACCCTCTCATCAGACCATATGCATTTTACATATAGTGATTAATATTTAATTCCTCTTTCATTAGAGATGAGTACTTCAAAGTACCTTGATGTCAAGGAATTGTTTATCAACTTTATATCTTCATTTGTTTAGTATGTACTTAATTTTTTACAAGTGGAATAAAATGTAGTAAGAAACTGGTGTAAAAGTCATATAACATTTTTCTTCAAGTGTGTTTTTGATGGTTTTTAAAATGCCCTTATGCAAAAGGGGCAAGTGGAATGATTTAGATGCAGATTGTTAGCTTTATGTGAGTCATTATTAAAGTAATGGGGAAAATGATGCCTTTCTTAATGTTCTGTGTTAGGCCTGCAGAAGTCACTGGGACTGATAAGATGCACGAGTGAAATTTCAGGGCCAGATAAAGATGCATAGGGTTCTAGGCAACTAATAAGTTCACTCAGTATTTCTAGCTTCAAGCTGTATATATGGTGACTAGAATGTAATGTTAGTTTTGCTTAAAGTAAGAGGTTTTTTCTCTTTATTTCAGACTTGGATCATGCAGTTGAAGAAGACTTGGCTGGTAAGTTCTCTTGCAGCACTTCCGTATCTTTTCTAATATCAGAATGTGGAACTTCAGTTTATTTTTCTGACTCATCAGATACTTCAGTTTTACTTACTACCAGGTTCTGACACAATCATACCAAACCATAACATTGAATAATTTCTTTTTAAAATTGTGTCATTTGGGCCTCTGAAAGTATTAAGTTGGTGCTCTGTTCCCTCTGAGTATGACTAAATGTTAAAATAATTAGAAGCTAGTTCTGTTGTGTATTTGTAAACTGTTCTTTGCTTAGACAGTGATTTTTCTTGGATTTAATTATTCATTCAAATGGCCTTGAAAAGAAAGGAAGAAGTAAATAGTGGTAGTTACCAATTTCCAGTAAATGAGGACTCTGAATTCATGAGCATTCTTTTTGACCAGATGGGCTTTGAAGCTTTTCACACTGTGTTTAGTAAATAAGGTATATTAATTATGCATATTAAGTTAGTGCTTGTTGTTTTAAATGCATTGTAAAACATTTTAAAGAGATTGCTGGAAGTACATTTAATTTGATACTTTAATTTAACGAATTAATTCCATGTGTCTTGAGAGACGACTAATCCTTCTAAAATGTTATTACAATGGTAGAGTAAATTTTTTTTTTTTCAAAATGTAACTAAAAGTAGTGGTGTAAAACCTTTTCTCTTCTAGTGAATATTGCTGAAAAAGTTGGGAAAGTAGAGATTATTTTAAAGAAAAAGGATAACATTCATTGGAAAATGCTGGGACAGCCCTTGGAGAGTCATAATACATTTATCAAACGCACGGACAGAGGTGAGAATTTTCATCACCATGTTACCAGTCGTTTTAAGACTTTTTGGAGCCTGTTAGGCATATTTGGTTTTTCCCAGGATTTTCTTTTCCTGTAGTCATACTTCATTTCTTTCAGGAACGTTCTCTGGTCTTATTGAAAGCTGCTCTGGAATTCTCCTTGAAAGGGTTCAGCTTAGAGATGTTTTCTTGCTTTGCTTTGTTGATTTGTTTTGTCCTGCAATAGAATTGGAGGTCTTCCAGGCTTGCAGAAAGTCTGGAAGAACTTAGTAGGGGAAGGTGAAGACTGCTTGAGTGTTGTTGCATCTCATGGCTACCTGTGTGCTTAATATCCTTTCTGTCTGTATGAAAACCTCCAGTAGACCCTGGGGAGAGTTCATGAACTTGTGTCAATCATTATAGGAGCAACTGTAGTGAAGGAACAAAACCCTCCACTTCCAACTGTTACTACAGATGGAGTAACATCTTTCAACGCAGTAATATTGTTCCAGCACCCTGCATCTTTGTAACTTGAGCTATGATTAAACAAAGCATTTCAAGCCATGTGTAGGTATCAAAGTTAGCAGTGAATAAGCAGATGTGTCTGCAAAAGCAATAGATGTTACCTGTGAGTGCCTTTTGTGGTGACAGAATAGTATGAGCTTGCTGCAGCACCAGAATGCATTAGGCTGATCAGTGTAATAACTCTTTTTTTTTTTTTAACAGCTAAATTAAAAATTTCTGCACACTTACAAATATATATATGTGCATGCTCCTGATGTTTATTGCAGCTGTCCAGCTTCTCAAAAGCCCTCTTGGCCCTCTGTCTAATAATGCTCAAAAGTTGACTGATGTTAGTCTACCTTATTATGTGTGAAAGCAAAGCTGTACACTTTTAAGAGCTAAATAAATGTTGATTACCATGTTGTACACCTCTTACTGGCTCTTGGTTATGCTACTTAGGCCTTTAAAGTTAAAAGATTACTGTGCTACAAAAAGGAAGACTGACTGCATAAAAGCACATCACTTTAGCTACCTTTAGCTTATGTAGAAAGTAATCTTCCTTATGAGAGTTTCAGAAACTGTTGAGTCATCCACTTTTCCAATATAATCCTCTGTATTTAAGGGGATGCTGGACTAATATGGTGTCCGCTGTCCATTGCTCATTTTCTCCCTTCGTATCACTTTTCGTGACTATGGAAAACAAAATGAGAAAATAACCTTAAAGAACAAGAGGTGTAGAATATAGTGGCTTCATAGATCTTTTGCAAATGAGGAAAGTGAGGATGATTGGATTCAGTTGTCAAAAATCCAAACTGAGCATTAGTAACCAATGCTTCCTAGATGATTACCCTGCAGCTTTTTAAGAAGTCAGTTTCCAACATAGTGTTTGTCATGTTATGCAGAGAAGCATTATAGGTATTGGAAAACTTTATTATGTGTCACTAACTGAGTTCAGATCAGTTTAAATTCAATCTCCAGAAAAGTTAAGTTAAAGTCATACTCCCAGATAAATTGCCTATGGACTCTCAAATTCCTGCTGGGTTTAGACTAACATTTTGGCCACTGTATCTGTTAATTAATGGGGAGGAAAGAACAAAATTGTGGATTTTCTTCAAGGTTGAAGGGAATTTTAAAAAAATTTTAATATAATTCCAGGGAGCTACACTGTATCTTAGAATGTATCAGCAGATTCAGAAGAATATTTGATACTGCTTCTGTTCCTTGAGAAGGATTAAGTGCTTAGTTTCCTGGAGGAATAATTATTTATACTCAATAGTATTGCCTAGAAAGCACAATTCAGTATAATTAGATTGTCAGTGTAGGGAAGTTGGTGACATTACTCTTAGGTAGTTGTTATGAAACTAGTCATTAGGAAGCATAAACAAAAACTAATGGTTGTAGTACCAACATCCTGTGAAATTTAAATGCAGTATTAAAAAAAGTAAAGTAGAACTTTCCAATTAAAAACCAAACCAAAACACATAGCACAGTGATGGACTGCATTTTTTCTTACAGGTATTAAGACATAATTTCCTTGTAGCTGCCTTTTTTGGGAAATAAGATATGGAAGCCCATTCATGAGGGGATAGGTTGTGAGCGCTGCATATCATGCTTCTGTATCAAGGTAGAATTGCAGCCAAGTCTTGGCAGTGACAGGCAAGCACTGTAATACTCTTACCGAGATCTGCAGTTTATCAAAGATTGTCTGAAAAGACACTAAGTGGAAAAATATTTTAAAAATCAGCTTTTGCTGTGGAATTATTTTTTACAATAAATTGAACTTGAATTTCAGCTATCTTGGTTCATCTTCATTTGTAAAACCAGATCTTTCTAATTCAATTTTTCTGTATTAGTGTGCTAGTTGTTTTTGTGGAAAAAATGAATTCTACCAAATTTAAAAAAAAAAAACCAACACCTTTATCGCTGACCACTTAAATAACATTTCATTGTTGAGTACAAATCTGCTCATGATGTCCCTTCAAAACACTTATTTCTCTGAATGAGGTAAGAAAACACTTCTTATGTACATGAAGTATTATGTATATAAGGCTTTTATTTTTGACTCCTGGATAGTTGTTCAACTGTGGTTGTAGCCAACACAAAGTGAAATTTTGAATTATTTGAATTAATCACAATTTTTTACGTATTTTCTGTTTTCTTAGTAACTTTAGCCAGTAGAATTAAGCAACTGATGTTGGGGCTGTATGTAATAATAACGAATAGCTTTGTCTTGAAATTTGTTTCTACACAGTAAAAGTGTAAACTTCTGCTCTCCTAAAGAGTGTGCAACTATTGGCAGATGTTTAGAGTGTTCAGTAAAGAATCAAGATGATGTTGCATCTGAGGACTGAAATGGGATGTAATTTTGTAGTTTAGTGCAGCGAGTTTAATCCACATTAAGTGGAAGATCATAGACTTTTTGTTGGAAGTAATAAAAGGGAGCAAAATGCTGATGCAGCACTTAAGGTGTATAAGCCAGGCTTACACTGTGACAGTGTGCTATTTGCTGCATAAACAGGGAAAGTTTAGCAGTTGTTGATTCCGTGGAAGCTATTTTGGGAAGGGAGGGAGACAGACCATCTGGGAAGAACATGGCTGACATCTTTGGATAATAGGAGCTAGCTTATGAAATCTAGTAATTAACTGAAGCATTTGAGGGTACTGATAAATTGATGGTGAGCATAAAGGGTTCATGGTTGTCTTAACTCCAAGACTGGGCTGCTGTCAGGAGTGATAGGTAGCCACCTTCCTTCAGCTCTGTGGTCTAATCTCCATTATGGTGGCACTGTCGGTGCTTGGGGGTCCATAATCAAGTAACCTGAACAAAATAAAGATTAACTTTCAGCTGGCTGATGGACACTGTTGGGTGGTGTGTGCTTGCTGGGAGTGGGGTGGAACTCCCCTGCAAGAGATGGAGGGACAGTGGAGGGATGTGGTTTTTCTACTTTGAAACTCTGTGTCCCAAGCAAACAGGCTAATCTTGCTGCCATAACATTATATTAGGATTATGGCTAACAAGAAGAAATAAGAATTGTCACTGAAGTCTTACCATTGAAGAAAAGCAAGAAACATCATTCAAGGAAAAATTCTTAAATTAAAATCCCTTTCATAATGAGGAAGAACACAGTAGGCAAAAGCATGATACTCTCCAGAAGGTATCATTAGCTATGCAGCAGTTTTGTTCGTAAAACTCATTTTGTATGCGTATGAGTTAAGGTGCTGTAGTTGATTCTAGCCGAAGAGGAGGTTCAGTTCAGAGAGACTCTAGCCTTAGTCCTCCCTAATTGCTTTCTCTACGTTGAAAAGTAGGGATTGCTACTGGGCACTTCTATCATTTTCCAAAATTGAGAGATGAGCCTTTTGCTTATGTATAGTAGCAAATTGTATGTCTTTGGCATCTGACAGTTAACTTGGCTTTGTGGGTTGCTGAAAGCAACTGTTGTCTTTCAGCTTGCTACTAGAGGTTGGTGTTGTCTTGTTGAAAGGCTTTTCTACATTGCTGATTGTTTTTGCTTGTGGCTCCAAATTTTACTTGGACCACTGATAATGAAGTAATTTTACTTAATACAGCAAAGAGGACAACCTGAACTAGGAGTTTGCTTAGACCCAGAAAGGTCTCTGTTTTCAAAAATCAGATTGAGTGAATTGGGACAAAAGTTCTTTATGGCAAATTAAAAAGCAAAAGGGAAAAGTAAAGGTTAGCTCATTACACGTGGATTTGTCAGGTTGGAAAGGTCAGAAAATTGTCAGGAAGCAGTGAATCAGTTGATGAATCATTTTTTTAACTTCTCTCCCCACTCCCAGATAGCTGGAAGAGTATTAGCTAATCAGTATTGTGGGATATATCACCAACCTCCTATATCCTTTCAAGTACTTAAGTATGCAGAATTGACAGCAGTCTTAGCATATTTGTTTTGTATATTGTCCTTTGCAATCTTGGTATGTATTATTTTTTTCAGAAGAGTGGTAGAAAAACAAATCACAACTTTTTATGTAATTTCTTTTATATAGCTGGAGAACTGCTGGGTTTTTTTGTTTTACTTCAAGATCGGTATGAAATGGAATTAATGTCTTTCATTTTTCAGGGCTGTAGGCATTCTTTGGTACATCTGAAATGGTTGCTCATTCAAAATAAGTAGTTTATACGATGTTAGATGAAACACATGAGAAAATATTAATGAAGAAAGATTTATTCCATGTCAGAGGTTTTACATCATGTCGCTGCAGGCATTTATAGTGGATAACTCACTAGTAGGCATTTGAATAATTTAAGAAAACAAGTGCATGCCGAAAAGTGCCATGTTCACCTACTGTGGCAATAGTGGTGTGTAATAAATTTGATGCTAACTTAGGCCATGCACAAATTGCATGTGCAGCTCATTTTTAGTAACCTGAATGTATGTTTCTGTGCATAACTCATGTATTTAGATACTTGACCCTTCTAGCAGAGTGTGTTTGTAAATAAAGCCAATTAGAAGGCAACATGGCTGAGCTGGAAGGTCTTGTTCAAGCCCTTAACTTTTAAGCATTTTGTGGATAAATATTGTTTGTTTGAAAGCTTTTCTCTGTTTAAAATGCTTTTGTGGTTGAATTGACAGGCTGTGATCCTGTACTTATTGAAGAAGGGAATGTTAATACTGATGGCTGTTCCTTCAGGGAGCAATTAACTGAGCTGTGGCAGAGCGCTCTGTAACTAGCCTCCAACTGTCTCGAACTCTTTGGCTGGGTTTTTAATCTGAAATATCTGGGAATAGCAAAGTGTTTGGCATAATAATGCTGCAATAAGGAAACTACAGTACAGATAAGCTGCTTGGAAAATAAGTCATTAGATGAAATTACTGAAATACTCAAAGCAGTCCTTAAATGATTCTTAGAATGCACTGGGAAGGAGAATGGACTCTCCCAGGTTTGGGTGGTTAGACTTTTGATTTTTTTTGTTGTTGGTTGTTTTGTTTGTTTTTAAGTTTAAGTCCAGCAGTTGGTGTCTGTTCTCAAACTGTAGCCCTAGTTAAGAATAAAGTTCAGGCAGTCTTAGTGGCTTGCGTTCCCTTTAGTGGTGCTGATCCCTTTAGTGGTTTGGGATTGAAGGGACCTCAAAGACCATCTAGTCCCAACCCCCCTGCCATGGGCAGGGACACCCTCCACTAGGCCAAGTTGCCCAAAGCCCCATCCAACCTGGCCTTGAACACTTCCAGGGAGGGACATCCACAACTTCTCTGGGCAACTTGTTCTAGTGCTTCACCACCCTCTGTTGGGAGGTAAAAGCAAGGAAGCAATGGCAGTGGTCACTTAAGCTGCAGCAATGCCTAGAATTTCCTTTACAATTTGCATGCATTTGATGAAAACTCTGCTGGAAACTTGCATAAGCCTTCGGTCAGCTAAGACTTGCTTAAGAAGAATTGTTGACAAGAGAGAATTTTGGCTGACTTCACAATTTAGGCCATGTACAGGTGACGTACACTTCTTACAGATTTTCTAGTAGTCCATTCCTGTTCAAAAGAGAATCAGCATGTGACTAGAGTCAGGAAGTAAAGAAGCATCTGTTGGTGCAGTGGCAAAATACAAAAGGTGCTTCTACTTCTGACGGTTAAGACTTAAAGAACTATTAGAATCACAGGCTAACTTAGTTGAAAGGGATCTCTGGAAGTCATCTGATCTAACCTCCTGCTCAAAGCTGTCCAGTCAAGGTTTGAGTATCTCCAAGGACAGAAACTCTCTCTGGGCAGCCTGCCTAGTGTTTGACAAGACCATCCTCATGGTGATGCCTAGTTGGAATTTTGTACACTGCACCTTGTATCCTTTGCATCTCATCCTGTTTCATGAGTAGCTCAGCTATTGATGCTAGTGACTTGAGTGTTTTTCAATAACATGAGAAAAAGGGAGGAAGAAATGTCGCTTCATTAATACTGCTTCAGTGCAGAACATTTTGTTAGAATGGTGTCACGCTCAAGTATTCTCATATATGAACCTGTCAACTTTTGAGAGGCTTTGCATGAAAATATTCACTGGGATCAGGTACAGATTTTACATTGAAAATGGTAAATGACTGTCGTGGTTTAGCCCCAGCCAGCAGCTGAGCACCACGCGGCTGCTTACTCGCCTCTGCTCTCTCAGTGGGATGGGGAGGAGAATGGGAAAGACAAAGGCAAAGCCTTGTGGGTTGGGATAAGGACAGTTTACTGGGACAGCAAAGGGAGAGGGAAATAATAACAACAATACTTAGAATATACAAAACTGATGATGCACAATGCAGTTTCTCACCCAATGACCATACAACTTAGACCCGCACGCTCAGACCTGTCCTGAAGCCGGACCATCCGGAAGCCCTACCGCCCCTCCCTGACTAGCCCCCTTTTATACTGAGCATGACATCACGTGGTATGGAATACCCCCTTTGGCTAGTTTGGGTCACCTGTCCTGGCTGTGTGTCCCATCCCAGCTTCTTGTGAAAATTAACTCTATCCTAGCCAAACCCGGGACAATGACATGGTGAGATTATTGCAGGGAAGAGGATTTTTCTCTCTGCCTTTTTTTTTTTTTTTTTTTTTTTTTTTTTTTTTTTTTTTTTCGTA
>VXBL01003104.1:355232-397694 GCA_013400195.1 Aramus guarauna
TTTTTTTTGGCTTGCTTTGGAAGTTTGAAGTTTAGATAGTGCTATTCATGGGATTTTGTTGCTTGCATGCTTTTTTTAAATTTTTTTTTTAATTCTTTCCAATATCTTATAGCCTATGAAACTTCCCTTGAGTTACAGACCTGTTTAGGCAGTGATAACAGTGGTACTAGTAGTGATGATAGTGGTACTGTCAGCATGCTGTTATTTCAGGTTAGAGCTAAAAGACTGCAGTGCTGAAACAAAGGTTTAGCTGAAAAATGCTCTTCTGTAGGTAGAAGAGGAAAAATTACTTCTGTTCATCTTCCATTTACACCTCTGGTTTTGTATCTGGATTTTTACAATATGCCGTCACTTCCCTTATGCAGCAATTGTTATTTTCATTGGGGTTTTAGGAGAGTCAGGAAACTTGTTCCTAATTAGTCAAGTACTAACCTATTGTTGTAATGGCCACAGGCCTATATCAGTTAGTAGAATATTGTAGTTGAGAGTTGAGGAACACCTTCCTATCTTTGGCATTTGTTGCTGAATTAACCTTTGTAAGCATGTTTCTTCCCAGAGTAATGAGTGGTGATTTTTGCATCCTTGCCCTTTGCAGTAATTGTTCCTGCTGCTGCTTTACCCTCACGTTCTGCAGTCTCTGGTCATAATCAGCAGGGCATAGCTCTCTATTCTGTTGTGTTTTCAAACCTTCCCTTAGACAGTGAAGTGATGTAATGATGCAGATTACATAGATCAGGATGGCTGCTTAGCTAAAACTGGTGTGAGACTGGCCAGCCTTACACTGAGTGCTTTGTCGCAGAGATTGTTTCCAGTATAAGTGATCAGTTACTGCCTCTGCTATAGCAAATGTAAATGATTATTTTGCTCTCAGCCTATTGCAGGTATAGGGAAAACACATTATGTCAAGCTTCCATAAGGTACTGGTGAAACTGTTAAGAGTTTATTTCCCCTTTGTCCTTGAATAAAGCTAAATATTCCAGGGGGTTCCTTCCTTTTTTTTAATCCCCATCACTAATAGAAATGTACACGGGTTGGGGTTTTTTATAGTTACTCTGATTAGCAGTGTTCTTTCCCTGATTTCTTTCTCGATTTCTTGAAAAATTTCGGTAGAAATGCAGACCTTGCATCGTGAAATTATTTTTTTTTAATGCTTTATTTTTTTCAGTTACATTTTGCCCAGTATTTAGTTGATGCGCAAGTTGAAAAGCACTGTATTTGAAACCCATGTCCTCACCTCCAAAACAGCCGTACTAACAAAAATTTGTTCTGTACATATGACCTTGTAGTTGGTTTAAGTAAGCATGTGAACATATAACTGGGGTTCATAATTTTTAGTTAGCCAAAAGGCACCAATTGATGTCTTAAACATTTATTGATAATGCTGAAGTGTACATTGCCTGTGTAGGCACAGATGTTAGTTTCATTTTATGTCGTGTGTAAGCATTTAAGTATTTAGTATTGTGTACCTGAAAAATTGTGAAAAAAATTGTATCAGAAATACATTTTGTGCTAAAAGCAGTGAAACCGCAGGAGTGCAGGGTGGTCAGCCCAATAAATATGCGGGATTCTGGCTGGGCTTAGATATTCTGTTAGTGAGAACTGTAGTGCTGTGCATTGCTTGCATTTCATTTGCGTTACCCAAACTGGTTTTAGTCTGTATGTGCTGCAGCTCCAATGTAGTACAGGGGGTTCTGCTTTCTGCTAGTATTTGGTGTTTTTCTACTTCTTCCCAATCAATGCTGATAACTCACAGATTCTGTCTGTTATAAGCCTAATGTAAGGCTAGAAATGTGTCCTTAGTCCAAAATTAGAAAAATAATTATAAATAGTAGTACAAGAAGCATCTGTTAATAGTCTTTTTATAACTGTATATAGTGAAATACATACTATTTCTCTATGTCTTATTAAAAGATGTATAAGAATAAAACAACAGATTGAGACTTAAGTAACAACTAAAACCATATTTTTAGGAGTGTTCTACAGAAAATGCAAGTTGATTTCTAAGACAGAAGTTACCCATGACACCAAGCTCTTCTGCTTAATGTTGCCTAAGAGCACACATCTCCATGTTCCCACCGGGCAACATGTTTACCTCAAACAAATTATTGCAGGTAAGAAAAACTGAGAATGTAACCATGTATATATTAACATAAATCCCTTTTCATAGTCTTGGGAGAATGTCAAGTGCATGGCCGCTAATTCCTGGTTGTAGTGAGAAAACCTGTGCTTCCAGCATCTCGATCACTGGTTAATAATGAACTGACTGGATTAATATTGCTGGAAAGCTACAAGGTGGTTGGCATTTACTGTTGAACTTATTGGCTCTTCTCCCTTTAAAACACTTTCTCTACTGAAGTCATGCTGTTCATTGTTGAAGGGTGGAAAGCTGGTTGTATATCTGTTATGTATGATTAGTCAGTTCCTTTTAGTTTTTTAGTTTGCAGCTTTTTTGACATGCAGAGGGTAATGTTGCAAGTTTGCCTTTTTCTTTTTTTTTTTTTCTTCTGAGCAATTTATAGCTGTCATAGTAACACTACTCAACGCTCCAGTTGCACAATATTAATGATAACATGAGGTTGTGAGAGGGATGCATCTTGAAAAGCATTGTTTAAGCGCTATTCAAAATTTTGTAAAAGGCCAACTGAAAATGTCAGGTCAAAGAAATATACCTTTTTTTTTTTTGGGTACTTTAAAAAATTTGCATGTTAATGGTTTTGCTGGTCACTGTACTTGCATTGCACTATGCATGGTAGAGAGATTTCTTAGAAGAATTTTTAAATATCCTTTAACTGCAAACTCATTTGTCTTGCTCTCTACCTAATTCTTTGCTGGTATCACACTCTTGCAATCTTTCTTTCTATCATTATACAATAGCTTTTTGAAATGATAGTGGAAGAAAATATAATCATGCAGTACTAAAAATCTGCTATTTCAATTTAGAAAAAATCAAGCTGTGATACTTGAAGTTAAATGCAAATCTTTAGATTTTTCATGTTCATTGAGGATGACTAAATCTTTTCTTCCCGTGTTTTGAATTGCTAAGTAGTGTAGAAATAACATACTGTGCAATGGTATGAATATTTTATTTGGAAATGGAAGGCTAGTCTAATAGGAACTGGTGCAGTGGAAAGTAACACACTTGCTTAAAAGCATGCTATGGTGTTATTTTTATGGGATATGCAGATTATTATTACTGTTTGCTTGTTTTGGTATTTGTTTGCAGTAAATTTGCTGGAAATAGAGTACTTTTCATATTATTTCAGCTACCCTTTTGTCTTCTGTCTAGGGACAGAGGTAGTAAAACCATACACACCTGTATTGCCTTTTTTGCCACTGGATTTCAAAGAACCATCTTGCAATGCTGGTGCACATATATATTTAATGATTAAAATTTATTCCTGTGGACTGTTCACACAGGCACTTGACCACCTACAAATTGGTAAGTATATGTTGGGTTTTTTCGTGTTTGGTTTTGCAGCAATTGCTTTGTGTTTTCAGATTCACTGTCTAGATATTGTGATGGTCTTATTGCTGGCTGACTTATGCACTGGGATGTGCTTATAACTTTTTTTTTTTTAAACCTTATTCTCCATGCCCCAAATATACTGGCTTATCCTCAGTGTAACTAGGTGTTGTCCATTACCTAAAGCTCTGCTGATTGATCTTCCAAATGTGTTCATATTTAACTATTTGGATGTGTCAACTGTATCACTCAGTTGATTATTTTGTATTTGATTGTATATATTCTTAGAACAACTTTTTGAATAAAGAAAGCTAGGTCAGTTTTATAGACATAAGATGCATTTCCTTTTCTGCTCCAGAATGAGGCAGATTTTTAACACTGACTTCACAAATCTTTGTGTACTCAAAGAGTGTAAAATCCATTAAAACAAAACATTTTAATTGATCATCTGTTCTTTTAACAAGAATGATCCTTTCTGAAAGGAACTCTAATACTACAAAGATGAAGGCAATTTGAAAGGGCCTTTTAAAAATCAAATGTTAATTAGCTTATTTTTATCTCATTAATGTTTGCCATTCTATTTTTTTGTTTTGTGTTTATAAAGGAGACTATATTTCTGTCAGCAACCCTGAAGGTAACTTCAAGAAGTCACAGGTTCAAACTTTAGAAGATCTCTTTTTATTGGCAGCAGGGACAGGCTTCACACCAATGGTTAAACTGCTAAATTTTGCTCTGACTGAAGTTAGTCACCTCCGGTATGTACACTTATTATGATTCAATGCCAAGCTAGAATAGGAAGGATGAAACATAATGGGCAAGCTTCAGTGTTAATAAAACAATGTTAAAAATTTAGTAAATCGTATAAAAGCATTTTTTTTTTTGGCTTATGCCAAAAGCTGACATGCCTTAGGGAACAGTCTGTCAGAGTCTTTGGGAACTTACACGTTTGGTTATTGTCTGCCGTCAGCAAAATGGACTGATTTGCATTTTTAGTTTTTGTTGTGATACAAAATGAGCTCACCAAGTAGAAAATCCGAGGGTTTATTTTTGAGTGCCTTTTTCTAGTATTGGAATACTTCAATGTTGCTACTGTTTTTTTGGACTGAGGAGGTTTACATCTGTTTAATTCTGGCTTATCTTTAGTTGAATAGATAGCATACTTTTGTATTGTTTTCACCTGCTAAGCAACAGTAAAACATTTTTACCCCATGAGTCCCAGTTTTCACAAATGTGTGACTTAAGTATAGCATTAATCATATTCAAATGCATAAAAAGGTGTGTATTGCATATGCATTCTGTACTTGACTTATAAAATCTACAGAAAGAAGCATTTCTTGTTCAAGTGAACAGGTCATTTTGACCCCTTATGTCCTTCAGACCCCCAGAATTAGTACTTCTGCTTGATGTGATTGTCCGTTTACAACTGTAAGAGTATACAATAGCTGAAATCGAAAAAGAAATGTTAAGAATTACTGCGGGGGCATACTTTGAGAGACATGAGGGGTGCTTCCATTGCTTTCAGCAAAAGTTTGCCTCTAGAATCAGGTCTTGCAGAATTTCTTAGCAGATTACATTTTTGTCAATGTGAACTATTGTAATTTGTGAGAGTATAAAAATGAAAAATATGCCTGGACTGTGTTTTCTTAAACTGTCCTCTGCAACAGCTTTAAACAGATTGGCTACTGTTTTCCTGTACCTTTGAATTCAGTTTCTTGTTATGGAGATTAATTCCTAGTACTGAGTTTTATTCAGTATAAGCTCACGGTGTTTCAGTTCATTATGTCTTCATGAGGCACGTTTTGAGATTAATTGGACACTAGTCTTCATAGTAAAGCTAAAAAGGATTACAGATACTGCGGAAGTGTCTTCTTAGAAAAGAACCTAAACCCAGACATTATTCTTGTATTGTTTATTGTCCAGCAATTACACATAACCTTATTTTGTGAGCAGAAAAGACCATGTACAGTTTGGCTCTTCCAAAGCATCATGTGTTGTCAGTAGCACATAACACATGGCTGGCTGGCTTTGTGAATCCAAAAGATAAATCTATCACCTGACAAAATGCTTCAGAAGCACTACTAAGTGAATTTGGAATCTTCTTTTTTATTATTATTATTATTTTTTCAGGGGAAAACTAGTATGTCAAATAGTTGTGATAATATGAAAACAAAACTAAAGAGACCAGATGCAAATCCTGACTTTTTGTACACAACCAGACTGAACAGAGTAGATAACATGTGTGAAAGACTACTACTGCACAGATACTGCTGGTATCTACTCTGTCCATGAAAGATGACCAGAGTGGCTTATTTTAACTCTCTTCAACACAATTTTATATGGGAACTCAATGCTCACAGTTAGCTTAGGATGCAACAGCATATATTTTCTTACTAGTCAAAGTAAACGGATTTTTCCTTCTCACCGTGGAGGCTTGTTATGTGCTAGAATGATTTGATCTGGTACAGGTTCTGTTTATATGCAGATACTTAAAGCTGGATGTTTCTGACTGCTCTGGGCATCTTAGTTTCATGGCTTTATATTTGATGTTTAACCCTCATTTTCTTTTTTTGGGAAAAATATTGCAAGAGCATCTTTAATTTGTGTATGTATTTATATACATGAGATTATATATATAAAACCAATGTAAATATAATTTGCATAAAAATATCTTACTGTATGAACTTGAATTATGTACAGAACTCAAATTTCAGAGAGAAAGTTAAGGAAAGATCTAAATAATGAATGACTTGGGACTTGAGGGTGCAGAAGCAGCTTCTGTCTGTAATGCTGGGCAAATGCTGCTGAACCTCTGAGGCTGTGCTGTGAACGCTGGAGAATCCACAGCTTCCCTAGGCAGTATTTGCAGTGATGTAATGGGCTTGGATCATTGGATTTTCGTTCTTACTGTCTAGCCAAAGTCTCCCTATTATCTTTTAAGTCTGTTTGCCTGTGGTGAATGTGGAAAACTATTTGTTCTCTTCCTGTCTGCAGTATCCTCTTGTGCATGAAGTCATAATGATCTTCCTTCAGTCTTGTTTCTGTCTTACAGGCCAAATTGTATTTGGCCAAAGTATTGATGTAAGAAGAATATCAGTCCTCTATGCTGTTTTCTCCTTTTTAAGATGAGATTTTTTTTTTTGCTCCTTTTTACTGGTGGTGTATAACTGCAGCCAGGTGAATAGGTTTCTTAAAGAAGCCTGAGGCACAAAGGCACTAAACACTAGGTTTAGGGGGGTAATGCTCTTCTCAAGTAAGTATAGGATGCTTGTAGTCTATTCTTGATTCTCCTTGATAGTTGTATCTTGTTTTGTCTACAGATTTTCATTCATAAACTGCCAATCTGTTCTATTCACTTTTAATTCAGTGTTCCACTTGCATCATCATTTTCTGGTTTTGAAGGTGATTTTGTAACTTTCTCTACCTCCTCTTCTTCCTCTGTGTTAAAATCCTCTAAGGCTCTCTAACTTCTCTCTGGATACAGCTTTCCATAAGACCTTTCATGTAAGTTTTTTTGAGTTTATTAAAATCTTCATCTTTTGATGTAGTTTCCAGTACCTTAGAGTCTCCCTATTTATATCTACTCCGCTCCTGTGAGACCCCTCCTGGAATACTGTGTCCAGCTCTAGGGCCCCCAACATAAGAAGGACATTGAGCTGTTGGAGTGAGTCCAGAGGAGGACCACAAAGTTGATCAGAGGGCTGGAGTGCCTCTCCTATGAGGACAGGCTGAGAGTTGGGGTTGTTCAGCCTGGAGAAGAAAAGGCTCTGGGGAGACCTTACTGCAGTCTTCTAGTACCTGAAGGAGACCTATAGGAAAGCTGGAGGAGGACTGTTTACAAGCGCACGTAGTGATGAGACAAGGGGTGGTAGATTTTAGCTGAAGGAGGGTAGTTTCACATTAGATATTAGGAAGAAATTGTTCGGTGTGAAGGTGGTGAGACACTGGAACAGGTTGCCCAGGGAAGTTTCCCCTCCCTGGAAGTGTTTAAGGCCAGGCTGGATGGGGCTTTGGGCAACTTGGTCTAGCGGAGGATGTCCCTGCCCATGGCAGGGAGCTTGGAACTAGATGATTGTTAAGGTCCCTTCTAACGCAAACCATTCCATGATTCTGTTTCCTTCCAAAGAGCTGATGAAGTTTCTCATTTGTTATCTAAACTTCTGTCATCATTCTTCAAACAGCTCTTCTGTACTGGTGGGGGCCATATCTCAGTCTCTTCCTTTTCACTGTTTTCTCCTTTGTTTGTAGCAAAACTGTCACCAGTTCATTCCAAGTTTTTGTGTTGTCTGTTCTCTTTGTAGTGCTGACTACTGTGCCGTACTACAGCAGATATATTTATCTGTATTGGGGATTGTCAGGAAGGATGTCCCAAAGCATTATTCCTTAAGTATCCCAATTCCTACTTTTGTGCCCAGTGACAAAATGCGTGGCTTTCCTATGCATTTTTATTTACTTTTTTCCTCACCTGAGTAACACTTGACGTTTTGGTGGACTATGCCAGCTTTGATGGGCACTACATTCTTGTAGCGAGCTTTATTTTCCATGTTTTTGGGGAAGTGGACCCTAGGAACCATGTAAGGAACCTAGATTTTTGGCACATGCTAGCCTCTGAGTAAGTTGATTTTAGTATTTATAGAGATGTAGCATAGCTGATTTGGGGCTGTTTTCTTCGATACCAGACAAGTTTTCCAAAGCATTGTAACTTACTATGAGTTTCTTTCTCTCAGTAACACTCTTGATGATGTGTATTAAACACAACTGTCATACCTCAGTTTTATATTTTGGCAGCAGAAAATGAATGTGCTTCTCGTAAGTAGATGATGATCTCTTATCTTTGGTGTAGCTTCTAAGAGATTTCCTGGTGTCTTGAAGCGTGACCAGACTGCAAAAGGGGAAGAGGTTAGAAGTCAGAAAAATGTGGAATCTTCAGACTGGGAGAAAACAGGCTTTTAAACTGCAGTTTAAGAACAGCTGGAGATCATGAACTCTGCATAGAAGCCCTAGCATATGCAATGCGCAGGTGTGAAAGATGGCTCTCTGCAAGGTACAAAGCATGAGGTGCTGGGAATTAATCATTTCAGCACAGCATCAAATAAGCATACTACTGCGTTGAGTGCTAGTCTCTTAGAAGTAAGGTTGGCCACGTGTAAAAGGCGAGCGGGTAGTGGAGTGCCTTGTTGATGGACCTGTGTGGTGTGAAGGACCAGCAGGCTTAGCTTAGCCTCAGTGGTGGCCCTGACACATACCTGTGTGGTTCTGAATACATTTCTACGCCAGGTATCTCAGTGCTGTGGCTTCCTCCAGCTATGGCACTGCACTGCTTCTGGCACCACAGCCCTGTTCTCTCTGCTCAGAGATGTGCCTGAATGGAAAAAACAACAGTAACTTCAAGCCCTGTAGGGTATAGTTGAAGAACTGCTTTCATTTCACAGGAGATCATCTGTCTTACATCAGTTGTCCCCAGGGTATTAGTCTGTCATTAGCAATAAAAGAGAAGTTAATATGGCTTTATCAAATGGTGAAGTCTGCTTTGTAAAGGGAGTCTTTTTGTGTTTTACCTCCGTTGTCGCGTAAAAATCTGAAGAGATAATAGCGCTGACCTTAATGACAGAGCATTTATTTTTATGTGAGCTATCTGGCAAATGTAACATTTCCAAACAGTAGCTTTCCAGGAAAATAGATTTTATAAATCAACAAATTAAATAGGAATAACATAACCTGGTACGGAGCTGTAGTTTGATCTTCAAGTTATGAGTTAATTTTCTCTTCTATGTGTTTAGATTCCATCTTTATGAAATTAATATTGACATAACCTTCTTGAAATTCCAGTTTCACCTCTACAAGCTGGTGTATGTAATATTAAAAAAAAATGTACAAAGTTCATATTCTAGCTCTTAATTGAGGTAGTAGCACTGAAACAATATTGAGAAACCACTAGATAAAACTTGACAAGCTATACTGTATTCTCAGTCAGGTGTTAGTAACTTCACGAGACTTTATTTTTCTTAGGACAGCAGCTCCTGAACTAGCAGTTGCAACCACAGACAGGGTTATGATGTTTAGAAGAGGGGTGACAAGTTCAACAGACTTTCAGGTACAGCAGTAAAGATACTCTATTGGGTTAGTGACAAAAAGATTTGAGGATTGCAGAGTTGGAAAACAAACAAACAAGATGTAAGTAAAAGACTTCTGAATAATGCAGTTAAGTTCTGATTCTTTAACATATGTTTCAAATACAGAAACAATCTGCAGTTAGTTTTTTTTATTTTTTTTTAAAGGACAGTGAAGCTGATCTTCTTCAACAAAACAGAAGACGACATACTTTGGAGAAACCAGCTGGAGCAATTAGCTCTTAAAGATGAAAGGTATTTAAAAGTGTTATGGAGAACAATTTATACAGTCCCAGTGCATGGAAGAACAAGTCTTGGTGCTTAGACTAACTGTACAGCTTTGGCACAGAGACAGATCCTGATTCTGGAAACTCTTAGCTAAGAATTTAATGAGACCTAGGGAGTGGAAGGAGATGTGTTTATATTGGTCACAGATGCATAGCACTGGGCTTATGTCGTTATGTTCTGTAGGTCCCACAGGAAGCCAGGGAAGTGATTTGACTGATAGATGAGTGTTGGAGGTGATACCTTAGGTGAGGTGATTGTTAAGACTGTCTGAGAAGCTATTTGAAGGGGGACAAAAATCGCCTTAACAATAGATAATACAGATATGCAAGGAGAAGCACAGAAGTGATAGACCGGGACAGTGTACCCTGGGAGCAATGTTTTCCATTTAGAGAGAAGCCTTGAACAGTCTTTTTGGTGTCACTTAGTTGAGAAAATGTTTATCTAGAAATTAAAAGTTTAAATTAGGCCTGTTACTTTTGGGTTTACTTCCTGCCTAATTGTTGCTTTTTTTTTTTTCCTCAGTTACAATGTAATTATGGATTAAAATGCAGTAGTGCACATGTAATATCACCATAGTTTAGTAGGCCATAGTTCTGTCAGGGGACATAGGAACGTCAGGTTGCCTTTTCATTTCAGTACCTTTGCTTTTGTCACTAGATAAATTGTCATTTCCTATTTTTGACATGATAGAAGTACGTTTTGTTTATGCTTACTTAATTCTCAGTTGAAATTGTATGAACAAATTAATTTCACTTGTTCTTCACCACAATGAAGTGAAAAAATCAATATTATTTCATAACATGGTGATGTCTGGCATGTTCCAAGCTTCATAGTCTAGACATTGTGTAAATTTACAGTGAAAACTGTTTCTCCCTTTCATGAGGAGCTTCAGATACACCAGAGTTTGTTTTTTTTTTTACTCAGTACCTACACTTAGTGGGGTTTTTAAAACAGTTATAGTATTTTCTTATTCATGAAATTGTACTGACATTTTCACAACTTCAGCTAAGCATTCTTATTTCATTACTTGTGTATTGAGCTCCACCAACATTTGTGTAAGTGAATAACGGAACAATAAAATCTGTGCTTCAGTGTCTTAATGGTTACCAGCTGTTTTTCTTTGTAAGGTGAAATACACAGCTAAAACTTTTAAGATTGAAAGAATGGGTTAAATACTTCAATACACAATACTGGATGTGATTTGATTGACTTGATTGGTGGGAGCAACTAAATGTCTGTGAGATCTGATACTGTGCAGTGAGAGCTGAGCAGAATAAGAAAGTAATCACAGGAAGCATCAGTGTCTCGGTCAGTAGCATTTTGTGTAGCAGATTTCTAATTGGAGGCAATATTTCTGAAATAATCTTCTGCTTACCAGATTTGAGGTTCAATTCGTTCTTTCACAACCAACAAAGGACTGGATGGGTAAACAGGGGAAGATTTCTTCATCTCTTCTCTCTGAGTTTGTGAAAAGAAGCAGAAAAGAATCCAAAGTGCTTATCTGCATCTGTGGTCCAACACCTTTTACAGAACAAGGAGTACAGTGAGTATTTTAGATGAGCTACAGAATGAGGAATTTCTTTAAAATTTGATCAGCTAACCAGCTATATTGTTTCTGACTTGGTAGTCTTTCAAAAAAGGCCTTATGTTTTCTGCTTTGCAAGAAAACATTTTAAATAAATTTAAAAAAAACCAGCAAACACCTGGCATGATACCTTAGGAGTATAAATAGTGTGTAGACAAGCAAATATCAACAATATGTAGATTTCATGAGCTCTAGTAAGTTGTCCAAAACTTTCTAAGAGCATCTCTTTAATAATGACCTTTTTTCCCCAAAGTTTTAAATGCTGCTTTTAATTCGATGTGCATAGAAAAGCTGCTGTTAGAGGAAATAAGCTTTCTGTGTTGCTGTTAGCTTGACAAATTAAGTTATTAAAATAAAATTCAAAGGATTTCTATCACAAACATTTATCTTTTTTTATTTTTTAATTAATGCATTTATTTACATCTGTACCCGATACTTTCCTTATTTAATATGCCATATATTTAAAGATAAAAGACCTTCTGACTTCTTGCCCCGCTTCGAAATATTGAACCAATATGGACATCGCTTGCATTTCTGCAGCCCTACTGAATTCAGGTGCATGGATCTAATGGAGAGTGGAATTGGCCGATAATTATGCTCCCTCTTGAGAAATCTGAGATAATTCAAATGATATCTGTATTTATTTTTAGACATTTTTTCAGTAACCCAAAAGATCATGTAGTGCATATGAGCTCCTGGGCATGAATTGTTTTCTAAATGTATTTGCAAAGGTAAACTTCATTGTGTATGTCTGAATAAAAACAAGAGTGGTGCTGAAGTTGTGCTTCAGCTGTGTCTGTGGTAAGTTTTGGATGCCAAATATTAATATTACCAACTTGATTTCTGCCTTTCAGATATCTGCAGGATCTTGGATACTCCCAAGAAGAGATACATGCTTTTACTGCATAAACACATATGAGGATATCAATGTTTGTTTGTATAATTCAATCTTATTTATTTACCTTCATGAATTTAAATAAGTGAGAAGCAATTTTGTAAGACTTGAAATTTCAATCTTGGTACCAAACCGTTTCTTGGAAGAAATATAACTTTGAAAAAATTTTATACTGTGTTTTACCTTCTTTTTGTAAATATTTTTGCTAATACTTAAGTCATCCAGGGTGTTTAATTTATTGTAGAGACAAGCAAAAATGTATAGTATACATTATGTAACACATTTCGTGATGTTGGTTCATGAGAATTCTTAAATTTATGACAAGCACTGATTTAGGTTTTGACTTGAAAAGCTTATTATTTCTTACTGTAAAAAGTCTTAAGAGCAATACTGTCTGAAATTAAATATTGCACTGTAACTCAGGTAACCAGTCATTGAAAAATGTTCTTTTTCATCTGATATCTCTGGTGATCCAGATACATTTTTGGCTTTGTAAACAAAGAATAGAAGTACCTTTGGTAAAATATAAAAAATTATGTCAAATAATAAAAAATAATAATTTTACATAACTTTTATGCATTTTTGTGAATGTGTTTTGTATTTTCAGTTTATACTGTCATACAGAACTGTTTGCACAAGCTTAGGGCGTCTGTTGAGAACTCAGAACAGAGGCAGAGAGTCTTGGTCTCCCACAAAACTTTCTGTGTGACCTTGCTGGTATCAGGCATCCCTTGTCATGAGCCATTCTGAGGGTAAAAACATGATACCTTCTGGCCTGCAGATCCCAGGCTAAGGACCACAGAAGTATCTAAAATATTTGACAGGTTGCAGTAGTATTAAATGAGTTTATTTGAATCCGTGGGTTTGGGTTTTTTTACTCCGTTACTAGAAGTATGTTATCATGAGGCAGTAATCTGCTAACAGTAGTTTGGAGAAAAAAGCAACAAAGCAGCTACCCCCCTTCTAGATGTTGTCAGTAATATTTGTAGGCATCGTTTCCTGTGACATCTAGTACTGTTTGCATCCTCCTCTTGTGTTGAATGGGTATTTCTTCCTCCTAAGAAGCCAGACTTGGTGTTAATGCTGCAGCAGTCATGAAAAATGTTTTAATAATACCCTTCGGAAAGGTTAAATTGCTATCTGACAGTGACTGGCTATGCTAAACTGAGCTGTCATCTCTTATGTGCCCTCTCGTTTATTAGACTTGAAGTTAGAAAAGGATCTGGTTGTCAGTCATTGCCCATAGGTTACAAGTTATTTCAGAAGAGACAGTGGTAGTGTCATTATTTTGTCATGTAGAAGGATCTAAACGTTTTCAGATCTAATTTTGCAATGCGTTATTTGTGGAGATTTGTACTACAAAGCTCTGAACAGGTTTCTGTTCTGCTGAGCAGAAACATCAGTGCTGTGCTGGAAAAACAAAACACTCATCGAATTTTGTCATTTTTTTCTGTCACAAACGAAGATTACTGTGGTGACTTAAATTACATTTTGGTGTTAATGACTAAACCTTACATCTTCCATAGGATACTGAGGAATATCTCATGTTCCTGTCACCCAAGATCTGATGGGATGGTCTCCCGTGTGAAAGTTTCATGAATTGCCTCCCTCTCAGGCTTTTTGGCTTTACAGGTTACTTTGCCCTTTGTGCTTTGCTTGTCCTTATCTGCCTTTATCCTGAAGGATAAAAGTGTTTTGGGTAAGTAGCTGTTGTCACACAGTACATAAATGACTTTATCCTTTGCCTTAGGACATAGACTGTATTTGTCAATGGATGATGACTCTCCAAGCTTTCATGTGGTCCAGGTGGCGATCTAGGATGTGGAACTACTTCAGAGTAGGTCTAGAAGCTTGTGCAGTTAGTGTGCATCCCCTTTGGTTTTGGAAAATGTTTCCAGTCTAGTGTACTAGTGCTCATTGTTGTTTTCAGTTGCAGCTTGAAGTTGTGCTCTCAGAGACTTTAGGGTTGTCACCCTGAAGCAAGGAAGACCCTGATGCGATTGGTTGTGTTCAGTATTATAAGGCACGTACATCTTAACTTAAATGTGAAGCAGGGAAAGCAACCAAATTGGTAGCTGCCCTTGCAAGTCCAACAAGGTGTTGAGTGCAGAGGTGTTCAGCTGTGGTGGTTCTTCCAGGTCAGATCTTCATGGGATTGGAGTAAACTTCCTCGCTCTTGGGCTAAGTCTGTCCACAGGCAAAAGAGGAGTCTCTTTCCAGGGCTTGCTGACCTTGTATTTCTCCTGGAAATACTAATAATCAAAACTGAGTGATACTGAGATACTGATGTTACTGATGAGGAGCATAAGAGACATCCTCGGGAGTTTCAGTGTGCAAATGTGTTACTTTTGAAAACTCTTGAATGATTGCTGTGGGTAGTTAGTTTCTGATCCATTCATTGTCAGGCACTATCAAGCACTGAATTCAAAAGTATTTCCATTCATAATAAAACCAGAATATCTAAATCTGGTCTAGTAAAAGAGAAAGCCTGGAGATTCCTGCATGGTATCATCTGTGAATCAACATCACGTTATCATTTAGACCAATGTGTGATGGGGATCGCATGGCACTGGGGGGAGAAAAAGGCTGATGATCCTTAAGGTGCAACATTCGATGATCTTAAGTGCCTTTTCAATCCTAAACGATTCTATGTTGAGCATTAAGTAGTGAGCGAGCGTTTCTGCTTTCTTTTGAGATGGCTGAATAGACTTGTCAAATTGTCTGGTTTAAGTAACACAGAACTAGGATTCTTACGCAGAGCTTCATACTTTGATATTTTGACTGTCACAAGTTACAATCAATTAGTGTGGGTAACTTAATATAGTATCTTTTTTTTTTATGTCAAAGTGGGTTTTTTTTTAATGGATCTGCACTACAACTGTGTCGTAGCTCTAGCTCCCAAAAAAGTGCCTTGGGTTACTTGGCAACTTCCGGTGGTTACGTTCTATGGTTGGTTGGTACAGAGAAAGAGATCAATACTTAAATATCTTATGGAAGCTAAGAAAATACATATATACATATGCACATCTCCAGTATTTCCAACTGTTTCCCTAGCTAGATTGTCAGCCTATAACTGACTTTAAGAATTTGCACATCTCTGGGAACACAACATGTTAATTTCCCAAAATGTGGGAGTTTTGTTTCTCCTGTACTGGTACAACTTTCAGTTCTTTAGCAGTAGTTCAGTCACTTGCGTTGTTGAAATTGAATGGATCTTCCCATAAGCTTTCAGTTGGTTAAAATGACTTTTTACAGTCACTTTGTGCTCAGCAAAATGATACGCTACCCAGCTTCTCTTGAAGCTGGCCTGCAGATTTAGAGTTACTGGATGGGAAGGGGAGAGAGGGAATAGGCTCTCATGCGCTGTGCAGGGATTGACCAAAATCCTAAGAAATAAGATTAAAAATGGAAGATGACATCAGAAGAATATTCTTCTATTCCCACTTTTTATCAATTTCCTGGTTAATGTCAGACAAACACTCTCTTGAATTAACACTCTGGGCCATCTCTGGATGGTATTTCACCAAGCAACAAACCCTTTTGAGTTTTGAAACATTTATCAGAAGGCACTGGCTTAATTACTCTGTCAGGCTCAAACAGGGAACTTGCATGGCAAATAATTCAGGGGGGAAAAGGGACATCTGCAGTCTCCCCAGCTCTTTGTTTGGAACATATTCTTGGATAAACTCTTCATGTAATTCTTGTTACATTTACAGCTGTAGATACATATTTTGTGTAATTAGAACAGTAGCTTGAAGTAAATACTTCAGTCTCTTGGCAGACTGTTATTATTATACTAATCATAAAATATTTAAGTGTTTGTCCACACAAGAAACATGAAAAATACAATAGTTAATATACAATATTCAGTGTTTATATTGCATTTTGTTGTTGAAGACATACAAATTGAAATTCCAATTATAAATTACAAGTCATTAGGAAGACTGCTTTATAGCTAGCTGCTGCATGCTACTGATAATGAAAAGGGATGATAAATTGAAACAATTATTTGCCAGTTCTGTTTTTAAAAACTCAGCTTCTTGGGTTTTGTTGCCTTTAAGCGTGAGGAAGACCATTGCTTATAGGAACATTCAGTTTGCAAATACATCAATTCTAGTTCTGGTATGCTTACATATTCCAAGATCGATTAAAACAAGGTCAGAGGAGCCAACATGAGGTGGTGGTAGTTGTCATTTCTCTGCTGCTGCTCAAGGAGATGTTTGTGTTCTTCATTAAAGAGAAAATTGTTTGTAGAACAGCATCCTCAATGAAACCACACAGTAAATGTAAGGAATCTAAAGAATGCAATCATTCAGTAAGTCTTCATTAACAAACAAACAAACAAAAAACCAAAAAAAAAAAACCCCAAAAACCCCACCAAAAACATTCTAATGTTTTGTTTACACAATGTCTATTATTTCAGTGCATCCGTTGTTCTGACTCTTCTGAAGGAGATTCATTACACAGTAAAGTGGAACAGTTTGCTCTGTTGCCTCCTCTCATCCATTTTTTTTCTGAGAAAAATTGATTTTTAGGGACAAGTGACAGAAACCTCCATGTAGGTGTATCTTTTATCATGCTAGCCCTTAGATGCTTTTCTGCTTTTCTAGAAAAATTCCTGCATTACAAAACTGCAACACCCACCTTATTTTAAGATGCTCACAAATAATATGCTTCAGTGACCTCAATATCAGTGGCTCACGCTACATGCAGGTGAAATAAACAGTTTCTTTTCCTCCCTCACAAGAAGGTATGCTGTCAATATCTTGGAAATACATCTTCTGCCTTTTACCTCAGACTGCTGCATCCTGATTTTGCAGTTTTAAAAACAAGCCAAACAGAAACATAAACCCACCGCACAGGTCTGTGGAAGTCACACCATAAAATCTGCACATTAAGTCACAATTTGAATGGTGATTTTCAGAAACAAACTAATTTTTTTAATGAACTATCTCATAAAATGCTGTTGTAGAAGACTGATGCATTTTTTTCCCCCCTCTCATTGTTCTCTTGGAGATAGGTCTGTAACGTGGCTCTTTGGGCTGCATGGTTTGGAAAAAGGAGAATGGTCCCCAAATGCTTCGATTCCACCTACAGTCTTCATTGCTCTGACCTTGTCAAGGATGATAGCCCTATGGTGATTCCTTCTAGACCACTTCAGGAGGACCTCGTTAAGCATGGTATTCTAAATTTCCAATTGGGAAAATGCCTATTTAAGCATTGTTTTGCAACAATTAAAATCCAGATCATGTCCAAGTGTGTAGTTGAGAGCAGTCGTCAGTTTTGACATCTCTGGTGCAGTGAAGTGGAGGGACATTCATTTCCAAGTTCTGAAGTGGACTTTCTGGTGAGATGAGCAGAGTTTCTTGTTTCCCCCAAGACAGGCTCTCAAATCTTGAGGCACTTTGACGATTTAAGATGTAATTTAGGATGAATTGTCATACTTCTAAAAGCCTCTGATTTCCTTTGAAGGTCTGAATAGATCTGTTATTACTCAAAACGTGCTTTGCACAAGTAGCTTAGCAACAAATGGCCATTTGACATTATTTCAACTTTCTAATCCAGATATGATATTTGTTAAAAGTGGCTGAAGTGTAGCTTTAAGTTTTACTTTTATTGTTCTAATACTTGAAAGACTTGCTGCATATCAAATTTTATAATAAATTGCTAAAATGATGGACATCAGGCTGAACATCTAAAATCAAGGCTAATCTATGTTAACAGGTAAAATGTTTTTTTGAAGGCAGCAATGCTTATGGTCTGCCTGCTTGTATTAGGGACCATCACAGCTTTATGTAGCTGTTAAAATGGAGCTGCTGACAGTCTGGTTTTCTCTTGCAATTAACCTTTACTGCTGGTGATGTGATCAAACTGGCACATTCCTGCAACAGTTCTGCGTTCCTGTGTGAGCTGGTGTCTATAAGGCATATTGCAAAGCAGGTTCTGTAACTTATAAAACATGCCAGAGTAATAAAGTACTTCAGATCTCCAGACGGATGCTTCCAGCACTGTTCTTGAACAGGATTCTGCAGAAACCTTGGCTGGAAGAGCCTGCCGGAGAGGTGGTGCAGTCTCTGCCCCTGGGCACTTTCCAGAACTGACTGGGTACAGCCCTGAGCAGCCTGGTCTGGACCAGAGACTTCCTGAGGTTGCTTCACACCCAAATTATCCTGTGATTCTATGAATGTGTGTGCAAACTTACTTTTTCGTGGTAACAGCTCCTGTTAATCCATAGTTCAGTTTCATGCAGGTTCTGCTCTTGAAGAGCATAACCTGCCCATCACCTTCTGAAGACCACATACCGTCTCTGTTTATCCTGATTTTTCACCTGTGTATTCACGTAACCTGTTGTTTTGCAGTAAGGATGACAGCAGCTGTAGCTCATTTTTTTCCTTGAAGCATACAGCAGTTGGAGCTGTATGTGTGGTTTTGTAAATAAATAACAAGCAACTTTGCCTACAGTGTTGGATTACTGGACAAAATTTGTAAACTTGAATATTTGAGTATCCAGCAGTTTTTTCCACACCATGCTTTTACTTACAATATGGTAGCTAGTCTACTTAGGAAAAATAATGTTCATAAAAAGGAGGAATTCTTACAACTTAAAGCTGTAGGGATATTCAGTGGCTGCATCTGGCTTGTTCACTTTTTTAATACCTGCAAATCAGATTCAGACTATGTATCATATTGAATGGTTTTAAATAAATACAAAAAATAAAAATAAAAAATAGTAATAGTAAAAATAGTTAATAGAAGGTAGAGAACTATTCTTTAGGGATTTTTTTTTTAAATAAATGAATTAACAATTCAAGTAATTTTCTCTTTGCTGAAAATAACAGAATGTAGGTACAGTTTGTGTATACTGATGGCAGGTTTTTACCAAAGGAAATCCTAATAGACCAGGTGCTTGGGGGCATGGTTTAGTGGTGGGCTTGGCAGTGCCAGGTAACAGTTGGACCTGATGGTCTGAAAGGTCTTTTCCAACCAAAATGATTCTATCACTCCAGAAACCGGTTCTGCTCCATTCTTGTATCTGACAGTCCTGCACGAACACTCCAGAACGTGCACGGTGTGTTGCTATTGACAGTCTTCAGTACAGACAAAGCATCTCTTAAATGACTTAACTGTGCAGAAAAGACTCTTCTTGGTCTTAGGTTATTGTTTCTGTGTAGGAAAAATTTCTCTTAACTATTTACAAATAAGTTGATCAATTCTGTAGCAGGGACTACCCCTGACATTAATCAACACCTTTAAACACACAAACTGGATGAGATACAGTGGGAGCTGCCTGGGCGAATTTCAAGAACTGTCCCCAATTCCCATCCACTGAGCTCCTGTAATGAGTCAATTAATTGTGACGGTTCAATTACAGAGGTTCAAGTGCATGGGTGTGCACACAGGTACCGATACCCTCCTGCACCACAACTGTAACTAAACAGTAAACTTGATTTTCATGCTTAGAACTGACGTGCTGTAGCCCTTGCCCACCTCCTGGTCAGGTAGAACTTGTCCTCTTGGCAGCAGCCAATTTTTAGGCAAGATGGCCCCATCACCAAGCTCATCTGAGGCTTTGCCAGCCCTAGGAGCCATCGTCAAAGTCTGACCAGTTTGGCATGAGCCCAGGAAGGGTTTAATGCCACAGGCAGCAGGAAAACTAGCAGCAGGGGTGGGCAAATGCAATGTTCTGCCTTTTAGTTGTGCTCTAATCAATGGCACTTTTTTGTATGGAGGGGATGACATGTGTTCTGCAGTTAGAAACACATCAGCATGTGTTTTACACACCAAGTAATTATCTTGGCACTAACAAGCACTAACTTGTAGCAACTCATTTTCTTCTTTGTAGGATGATACTAAAAGTACCATAACAGTTTTTGTCAAGTTATTTTCCTATTCTTTCATTAATACACAGTATTACATATTTAAAAGTTTTGAGGAGGAGCAGATAATGACAGGGGGAAAAAAAAAATTAATAAAAAATTTAACACATTACAGTTCAGAGTTTTGGCTGTCTATTTTGAGAATCTCCGCAGAGCAGGATTTCACTTGAAACTGAGATGCCTAAAATGAGGTGCTGGCAGCTGAGCTAAGTTTCTGAGCTCCCTGTGTAATCACTAGAGCTCAAATCAGCACAGCCTGCCCAGGTCCCAGAGTTGCTTCAGCTGAGCTGGGTGTGGGATTCAGGGTGCCCAGTGGCAACCCAGAGCTACATACAGGGTCTTCTGTTCTTTCCCTTCAGTTCATGCCTTGCAGGCAATGTTTTCTACGTGTCTAAAGCCCAGGTGGCTGCCTCAGAAGTCTTTATTTTCCTCTGAATATACAAAAAAGCCTTTCTGCATGGGGAATGCAAACCATTTTCAGAGACTGATCAGTAACCCAGCAATGAAGAATTCGTGAATAACTGTGGTTACTAATCTGAGCTACATTTTGGAGATAACCAACCTTTAATTCCACAGGTTTTAGACTAACATGCACAGTTGTGGTTTGTTTTTTTTTTTATTTGGTTGGGTTTTGGGTTTAATAGGATTATTGAGCATCAGTGAGGGAGGGATGCGGCAGCCCCCTTCTATGTGAGATAGGGTGAGCTACGAGCTTCCCCACTGTATTTTGCTTTCTCTGACAAGAATTTTTCAAAAATATCTGTAACCTGTTGCCAAACCTCTAAATAAGTGGACATACAGCCATTGCCCATGTGTGGAGGTGACTTTCCAGCATACGTCACTAAATGATGAGCCAGGAGATTTAGGTCTGTGATCACTAGTGATGTAAAGTAACAATACCAGATTAGAATTGAAGCAGAGGTGTTTCCAAATGTGGTTGTAGTCTGGATGTATCTCTTTGGAGTCTTTCTGTGACAATACTTTCAAAGTACTGTGAAACCAGGTTTAGGTTTTTTGGGTGGTTTTTTTTGTAACTATCTTCTAGGTAGATTTTTCCTGTATATTTTTATTTTTTAAAAAACTCAATATACTAATAAAATATTAACATTTTATAATATACCTGATCTTACTTTAAATGGTCTTATTAAGATACCTGTTTTGATAAAATCATTAGCAAAAATAATCTTGCTTCATTTTATTCCTTTCTACAGGTATATAAATCTACTCAGGGCAGGGGCTACCTGATTTTCCTATGCTGACAGCATAAATGTGGAGGAATTTGGATTTAAAAAACAAAACAAAACAAAAAAACCCAACCAAAACTCTCTTTACCCCAGTCCCACATTTCAACTTCTTGAGCAGATATTGTAAATATTAAATATGTCAGTAAGTGGGGGGCAAAAAAACTCAATTCATGTTTTTATAGAGCTGTCTTAGCGTGTGAGATCAGTGACTTCACATTCAAGTCAGAGTCCAAATTTACTTAGTCCTGGGCCAGAATAAATATTCCCTGGCTGTCTCTCTGTACAGTTCTATGCGTATGCAATAGAGATACACCTCTTAATTAACTACCTGCCTTTCATTCTTCGATTTTCCTTTCATTGGCCAAATTTCATGGCCTGGATGCTTTGTTCCTATGGAAACAGATGTCTCCAAACCAGCTGGGCATGCTGAGTTGCTGTGGCAACACAGGTAAGAAATTCTGGTGGGTGCAGAAAGGTGTCAAGCCTGTGCCAGTCCGAGCATCTGGCATCTGCTGGGAGCTGGTGCTGGGTGCCCCAGAAGGGAGTGGAGTTCCCAAGGGTGCAGATAGTGGTATTAAACCTTAAAATATCAGAATATTCTTCCCGGTTTGTATCCTTCCGCATTCAGGCATGAAGAGTGCGCTTGCCTGGTGTGTTTTGTAGCTTCCCAATGGATTTATTGATTCTGTTATTGATGATTGGGCTTGTAGAGGTCAAACAGGAATGTCTGGGGTTTGTTGCCAATTTGTAAATGTTTCTAATTGACATGTACGTGCTGGCAAACCTGTCTATGTATATCTGCAGGTAGAAAACAAGGTCCTATTGGAAGTGTTTTCTCCTATTTGAAATAAAGAACTCATTTAAAATGCACTGAGAGAAGGCGAGGAAGATGTAGTCGTTGTGAATTTAAAAGCAAGTAAACCAAGAAGTTTGAGTCACTTGCAGAAGAGACACAGCTATCTCTCTATCGACGTGGCAGAAGACGGGTGGGGAAGAGACTCTGTGGCAGAAGAATAACTTCATGCTGCTCAAATTGACTAGATTTAGTCATGCAAGAGAAGCTTTTGCTAATGTATATTTAAAGTCAGGTATGTCAGTTAAAGCACAGTACGATACAAACTTTCTCCTCACTAAGTCAGAAGAAATGCCTGGCTCATTCCCAGTAAAGATGCAAAAAAGTTGCTAAAGTGATTGACCAGCTCAGGAATGGGAGAAGGAGGTGGTCTTGCTTCCCCTTCTGGCCTTGCTGATCTCTGCTTTCAGCTGTGTCCCTCTTGATCAAACGGAGGTCGGTGCAGAAGAACACAAAGCAAAACCTCGAGCATCAGCTCCAAAAAAGGTGAAGGGGAGACAAACCATTTTAGAGAGGAGTCATCTGCTTCAGTTAAAGTTGTGAAAACTACACCCCGAATAGTGATCGTTGCAAGGAAAAGCGTGTGGGAGAAGCACGCTCCCATGCATGCTCCAAGATGGTGACAAGGGAGATACGAGTGACAGGTCTAAACGTCAGCTGTTTGAGAGATGAAAGAAAAGAAGTTATGGCTAGGAAGGTTACAAGCTAGGGGCTTCTGTGCACTATAAAATGAAAAAAAAAAAAGCCTTTACGGTGTTGAATGTTCCATACAGTTATTAATGCTATAAATGACGAAAAGTCTCTACAGATGCTCTTAGACCACTGGCAGGAGAGAGAAAGGAGGGTACATAAAATGTAACTGCATTAAATTTTGGGGGAAGACTTCTAAAAATTAAGAACCTGAAGGTAGGTAGCCAAGTGCAGGACCAGAAAAGCTAACGCTGAGGCACGAAGAGCAGATGAGCACCTCGGTGCCCACCAGCTTGAGCAATCGCCATATGTGTCTTAGTGAAGAGCTATCTCCTACCTCTGCAGCAGGCTGAACCACTGTTCAAAAGGGCATCCAATGCCGCTGATAGCTCAGGCTGTTTGGAGCAGCAGGGTTTGCTCCTAAATGCCGCAGTCACTGAGAGTTTTAAGTAAAGGGGTCTTCATTTACCCTCTGCCCTTAGCCTTTCAGCAAGATGAATGAATAAAAGCCAACTAGATTCTATATGGCAGCATGTTTAAGTCCAAAAAAATGTTTAAATAACCATCTTAAATCCATCTACTGTCCCTTCAAGATTCTACACCATTCCTCCTAGGAAAAATAAGTCCATTAACAGGACTTGTCAAGTATACTTGCTAAATTACAATGTCCTTTTTTGGTCCAGAAAATCCTGTGAAATTATTTTCCTGTAAAGAATACTGAATACTAGAATCTTAAATAATACATTTCCTGGTTAGTAGGACTTATATGCAGAGATTCCTCTGCATATTTTACAACTAGTGAAACAAGTTTAATAATTTAATATCTTCCCTGTTGTTCTTTTCACAAACTAGAAAACTTGCCAGCAAAGCTTCAGAGGTTACATGCTGAACTACAGCTACGTCCTCTTCTTGAGAAACAGCCAGGGACATGTTTTACAAATTATACTGTTTACCTAATATGAAGTGACCAAATCTGTGGATCTTCAGTGGCAGATATTCTTGGATCCTTGCATATACAGGACTGAATTCCCTGAACTGGCTAAAGCCAGCTGGGGTAGGCATGAGCTGCTGACGGTGTTTTCCGTGCTGCGCAGGAGAGGCGGCAGACTGGACCGGCTGGGCAGTCCACCATGGCTTTGGAGTTGTATCAATCCCCTTTCAGCGGGAAATGGTTTACCTTGTTTCTCCTCTTTTTGCAGGGCAGTAACACTAGGTTTGAAAAGCATTTAGGATCTTCTCTGAGCTTTAGGTTGGATTGAAACAGTTTCTTTATTTACATTTGAGATGTAGTCTCTCAAAAACTCCACTCAGCAGGACCTTTGATCGGGCCTTTGCAATGGTCCTGCAGAACCACAAATGGTCAGTGAACAGGAACAAGGAAGGGAATTCTGTATCGAATAACATACCAGTTTCTGCTTATACAGGCTGTTTGGGTGAATTGTTGTTTATACATCACTTTGTCCGGTGAGACTAATCTCTAGCTTAGCTTACCTCATCAGTACTGTTGTCTCAAAATGTCTCTCTGCACCTACTCCCTCCAATTTAAAGCCTCCAGCCACCTCATATACACGAATGTATCTTATACGCTCCACAGCACTAACGACTTGCGTGCGCGTCTCTGTCCCCTGTTCCCCTCGGCAGCGCTCTCCTCTGCCCTCTGCTTTCCTTTTCCTCTTAAGCTGAGTAACTGATGAACAGAATCAGCTAAACTCAGATCAACTCTCAAATTTCAGCATGAACTCTCCTCTTTCTGTTTCAGGCATAAAGCTGGTGTGCCCTCATTATTTTTTCCTATTACAGTTTGTCTAAGAGAAGAAATAGCATCTCCCAGCAAACCACATCTTGCTAAGATTAAAAAGACAACCCACGACCCTTCAGCACGTGTTGAGGATGTACGAACATGGTGTCTTCCTTATTTAAGGGGGAGATTTGCCAATCTCTCTTTATATAGTGTTGTAATGAAGGTGTAACTTATCTTGGTGAACACTTACATCCATATAGCGTTTTCCCTTGCATTCTCTCAGTAAAATGAGAGTAATTTTGTAATAAAATGTGTCTGTATCTATGGCCACTAAAGAGATTTTCCCAGCCCAGAAAATTAATTGCTTTGGAAAACAATGTCTTAAACATTCATAACTAATGAAGATCTGGTAACAAAACTTGTAAGTAGAGGCCGAACTTTGATGTAGTCTCTTCCTGATTATTACTATGACTACTTCAAAGCGACTGCAAAGAAAAATTGAGTGCGGCTCCTTTCCCTTTTCATTCTTCGTCAGAAGTGAAGACAGCCCACTGTTCCTGTGCGTAATTGCTTATTTTTTCAATTAGAAATTCTAATTTTGTCCATTCTTCAAGGTAGCAGAAAAATTAATAATTTTTTTAATACTGCAAGGTAAGGATGATTAAAAGTAACTGAACTGCTTGAAATGCTCGCGTTTTCATCGGCTGTTAACCTCTTAATGACTCCTGGTTGTACAAAGACACCCGTTTCAGCTTCACCAGGCCCTCAGTTACCCCTGAGAGAACTTACAGTGAACTCTACTTTGATATGCCAATATCTTAATCTATTACAAAGCAAAATTGTGTATCAGAGCAAGACAGTGCGGTGCCTAGATCTGACAGGCAAGCTGTATGCACCAGGGCTTTTTTTTTTAAGGTGCCTGGCTTTGATTCCCAGTATTAGTTTCTGTAGTTTGACCCTGAAATCAAGGTTATGCCATGAACCTGGAAAATCCATGTAGCCTTGCCTCTGCATATGGCAGAGATCCCTTGGACCATATGGTACATGGGTTTCTTGCTAGTCACAGATTATTTTTTTTCCTCTTGCAGGCTTGGCTAGATAGAGGTTCAGTAATCAGTGAATATCTATGCTCTCCAGAACATATGTAGATACAGCAGTGTAAGCGAGAGTTCCTTTGGATCTGAGGAAATTAAGAAATAATTACCAAAAGTGATTTGCTACCCTAATCCTGTAACAACTGGATAGTTACCATAGTAATGAAAGTGTTGTTCAGCATAAGAGAGCAAATAGTTGGAACGTGCCACGGGTGGTTTGGAACAACACTTAGCTCAGATTCCCCTCACTGGGAATAAAGCCAACAGAAGAATGTCCTGTTTAATAAAACAGGACACTGACAAGACCAGAGTACGTCTCAGGTGGGCAAAATCCTGCAGAAAGAGGCACAGAATACAATTTTTGTCTGTATTCCGTGCACAGTTGTATTGCTCATGGCATGCAGCGGTTTTGGCAGTCCAGCCAGCTTCCTAAGTGAAAGCGTGTTTGCTTTTCTTTCCTCTTTCAGATTGATGTTGTGGCAGTGTTTGCAAATAAATTTTAAGTACTCAAGAGACTACGAGCGTGAGACAAGTTCAGAATTTATATCCTTTTAAGCTATATACAGTGAAATGCAAAGACAGGGAATTTTTACTCGATAAATAATGATTATATACATTTTTTAATGCAGTAGAATCTCCTCTTGCTAAAGCTACTAAGAGTTAATCTAACTCTAAGCACGGCAACAATGGTTGTGAATTGTATATTGAGATGCTCACACAACCTCAATGCTAGAAAAAGCAGCTGACAGACCAAGACCCAGAGAAGTGGGGTTATCTGGGAGTATCTCTTAATGCGTGCTGCTTGATGGGTGAACATGTGCCTCCTGCAAGATAAATCCATCACTCAGGCACGGGGCTTTCTCCTTTCCTGTTATACAGCGGAGGTGGCTGTTTCTGCAGCTGCTTATAGTCTCCTTATAGGCTGAGGCTCTATGCAAGTTCAGCTCAATGAACATTAAGTCTAGGAAGCAAAGGTTATCCCTGCTCTGATGGGATCTTCTGACCTTGCTGGTCTTTTGTGAAGCCACAAGGTCAGTAGGACATTCCTCTTTCATCCTCAATCCTGACCTTCTGCTTGTATCTCAGATTTAAAGCTAGGTTGAGAACCCAGTTTAATGAAGATGCTTCAGGCTTTTCATACTTTCTTCATCAAATCAGCTACTTGTTCCTCACAAAATGGAAAACTGCTGGCCATCCCTTGCCCAGCAGGTACTGGGGAGCTTTGCCAGAAAGCCAAGAATGTAAGATCCCTCTGACAGCATACAGGGTACAATTGGCTTAGCCTACTTCTGTGTCCACTAGTTACACAGGGTGGGACCTGCATCCTGTCAGTGAACTTACACAAACATCTTGGGAACCAAGACCCAGACAAAGATTTGAGTAAAAGGAAGATGAGTAGTCTCTTGAGAAGAGGGTCCTCGAAGACTGCAATTTTGTAGAGAAGGCCTTTCCCCTGGGCTTGTTAAAGACTGCTTCCGTTAGCCCAAAGAACATAGTCAATGCTGTTGCTCCACAAAGCTGCCTGGCCTGTTTCTGCTGGAAATAAACATTACTCAAGGCTTTTGTAGAGCAGCTGTTGTACTCATTGCTCTATACAACAGAAAATAAAACTGTCCCACACTTCTTCTTTGGCCTTGTTTTCAGAAAGGGATGGTCCTGACCAAGTACGGATGCAGCCTATGTGTCGTACACCTCAGCAGACACTTTGGCTTCAGACTCCTGGAAAAGAAAACAGCTACAATTGGCTTCACTTACTTCAATGTCCATAAGTCATCCAACCCTTTGGAACTGACCGTAAGGTTTAGTGAGTGAACTCTTCTTTCCAACCCAAGTTTGTGTGTTGCAAAGTGGTGAAAACAGTTTTAGCAATGGTGGCACCAGCAACTAGAACGTGAACTCTTAGGCAGTGGAAAAAACTACTTCTGGCTGATGCCGTGATAGTGTGTATCCTAGTACTTGTGAAACTGCTTAGTTTGAAAAACGTTCCTTCTTTGGGGTAAGAAACTAGTAGCCACTAGTGAGCAGGGCAGCATCCTTAAATGTGGGAGATCCTCAGTCCCTTCTGCTTGTGGAGGAACAGGATGAGCACGTCCTGCTTCTCAAAGCAGTCCTGGCCACTGAGCTGTAGGGCAACAGGGACCTTAAAATCGTCCAAGTGTAGTTTCTGTCCTGGGACTGTGCTGGCTTAGACACGGAGACCTACACTCAGGTGAGGCACCATGGCTGTGACTCCTTAGGGGACGTGGTGTTCCCTCATTTTGTGCCTTTTTGAGAGGGGTTGGCTTCGTGTGCATATATGAGATCATCAGCTTGCTCGTTCCCTGCTGAGCACACTGATTTTGATGAATCCCTTTTAGAGAAACACAATTGACTGTATAGATGTCTGTGCTGGGACTGAATGTACTACCCAGCCTAGGTGGTAGTTAAAACTAGAATGAAACAACGAGAGCTGCAGTGGCCTCATCTGAAGTTACTAGGGGTCTTTGGTGTCTGTCACTTATGAAAAAGTGGACTTGAAGATAGTGCCCACTCTCCTATTACTAGCTTGGGATGATTTACTGTGCTGGTGGAGGTGATGGGCAGTAAACACTTCATTCCTTCTCTCTTCCTCCTCCACCTCAACCTTCTGTGAAGACAGAGAATGGCAGCATAATAGAGAAATACAGGTGTTGAGGAAAACATGAACTTGGCACAACCCTCAATCTCAGAGTGCCTCAGAGTATTGCTTGAAAAAATGCCAAGCTAAATAACCAGAGAAAAGAGCTGAGCTAACTGTAAATGTTTTAAACGGCGGGTGTTATTTTGCTGACATGTTCACAAGGGTATTTAGAGATAGGAATGTGATGCTCTACAAAGTGTTTGAAAAATAAAATTAAACCGGTATGAAATTCTGTAATGTGCCTGCAGAAATCCAGGGGTGATGCCAAGGCGCAAGACGCTACCTTCTTTTTTTCCTCGGGTTTCAATGAGTCCGAGGTCAGGCCCTGAATGCATATTCTCCCACTGTCATCTGGGCCTGCAGAGGACTGTTTTGATGAACATAAGCAGTAAATGTATGTCTTCTCCATCACCTCCTCCCATTGAGCAAAAATATATCTGGCATGACAGAATTTAATCAAATTGCTAATTTGTTTCAGATCTCCTCTGCTTCTTGTGTAAGAATGGTGGGGTTTTTTTCAAGTCTAGGTTGCTGTTGAAAACAAACCAACACTGTTTTTTAATAAAAAACTACCTCGTCTGTGAAAATAATCTCTTCTGTATTGCTGAGCTATAACTACCGCAGACACTGTCATAATGGCATAATTTAAGTCCTTTATCTCACGGAAGAAAATTAACTAACCATTACAAGACTTCTCATTATTTAGGAAGTGCAGACTTCTTAAAATTGATTCTGTTCTTTGGTGGCGAGTGACTTCTCTCATCCCAAGGAGCGCTGCAAAGTGTACACATCCTCGTTTGGGGGAACCCCTGGGAGACGTGGGTGTGCGGCCTCTGTTTCAGCTTTTGTTGCAGGTAAGTGCAGGGATCTGAATGTATTTGCAGAAGACAGGCTCTGTGTACATCATCTTCTAAAACGGAGTCTCTGCTAGTGCTCTGAGATCAGAGTAAACCACGTTTTTCTGCTGGAGTGGTCTAGGACAACAGCCGCTGGTAAGGTGTGTTTGGGCTCAGAGATGGAAGATTTGTTTCCGTAAAATGTTCCATCTTCCCTTCAGATCTGTTCTTGGATATTTTATATTATTGTTGCTGTCAAGAAATTCTGATCTGTTCAAAGGGCCTAGAAGTCTGAGGTGAGCATCTCGTGTGTCCCACCTGCCCACTGTTGGTTGTTGGCCTCCATGTCTCTGCAAGGGGCTAGATCCAAAATGCCTTTATTCTGCCTTGCAGCTACACTGCTGGAAAGTCATCTTATATTTATTCCAATTACTCTAAATGTCTCTTTAATACTGCTCACCCTCAGTAAGGTACTTGTCAGAGCAAATGTGTCAAGACCATGTTTACGCTGCTCTTTGCTTCTTCAACCTACCATTGAAGAGTTATCACTGACACTAGGCACCTATCCTCACTGTCTGTGCAAGTCACTTTCTGAAACACCCAGTAAATAAAATTACTTGGCTGGTATTGTCAAATACCAGCTTGATATTTATATTTAAATTGTTATTTTATCTGCTATGCAGCATGATATTCTTGCAAACCAGACTCTGGTAGGTTGCTGCTGAAGAGTGACATTTGTGCTGAGTTTCCTTTTAGCTACTTTTTTCTGTTCTCTTTCAAGATATTTTTTCCAAAGTGATCATTGCCCTGTAGTGTGGACTATTGAAAATGTCTTTATTGACTCTTGCCGATGTGGAGCTAACTGTTCTGGAAGTCTGTTCCTCCCTGAGCCTTCAGTGACGAGGTGAACCTTAGTTTGGGGCAGATCTTCAACCATCACAGCTTTCCTGGAGCTTACTGCTATCCCTTCTGATTTCCATGTTCCCTTCCCAGCTGTTATTTTAACAACCTTCTCCAGAGTGAAAAGGGTAAGTACAGAACAGACCAGTCTGGACAAGGAGATGGGATGCAGGCGAGAAAAGGCTGAAGTAGTGAAAATGTGCCGGGACACACACAACCTTTTTATCAGCTGGTTATAACATCTTCAAGACTTTTCTTATTTATTGCCAGTTGTATCCTGTAGTTGTTTCTGATAGCTAACACTTGTAAATCTGCCATTGCTATATGTTAGGCAGTACCCAGACACTGCCCATTAACTTGGTTGATAAATGATCTTATTCAGCAAGCAGATGAGTGTATGACTGCTGTTTGCTGTTAAATTGGATAGAATTTCTTTGCGTATGAATCTTCTAGCTAAAAAGCCCAAACTGTAAGATTTAAATATCTGTGAGTTAAACTTGGCATTGTCAGATAGACAAAAAAGATGCTTTTGCTATAATCAAGCAATGATTTAACAAAACTGCATCTTCTTATTCTTTACATCACAATTTAAGAAAAAATTTCCCTCCCTTTGGGATGGAAAAATTGTAAGCTGTACAACATGCTCTGTTCCTTTTTAAGTGTTATGATATGCCTAATAGCAGGGGAAAAAAGAAACAACCCCAGGCCCATGCAGAAGTAAATCTAATATTACTCTCCCCTTCTGGGAGGGTAAGATTTGAACTTAAACACTTCATCAGTTGCATAGCAATGTAATCTGCTTGCTATCACACAGTGTGTGACCCTGAGTTTTTCATTCAGCTTCTGATTACAAGTGCCCCAAAACTGGGACAATCTTCATGGTTAAGCATGTTGTAGGAAATGCAGTTTCACCTGCCCCATGCACCTCTTATTTTTTCAGTAACTGCCATTGTTGATCTGCCTTCAAACAAAAGCATCAATGAACGGAAAGGTCTTCTATCTTTATATATAGCTGGGGGTGAGAGAAAGGTGAGAGGCATGATTCACCTTCCTTAACTATCCAGAAGCTGAGTCCAGGGTGTTCAGCTCACCACTGCCTATAGCCAAGGGGAGAAGGATGGAAAGGGCACCTACAGAGCATGTTTCACCTAATCACAGACAAACATGTTTCCTCTAGGCAATGTATCCCATCTTTCCTTCCCCTTTCCCTGTAGGTCAGGCACACCTAGATCAACTGCTCAACCACTTGCCTAAATGTAGGATTTAGATTAATCCCTTCCAGAATATAGAAATATGAATGTTTCCTGAGATCATACCAGTGTTTCAGAAACTTAGATAACTCTATGCTTCAAAAAATAAGTTTTATATTTACATTAACTTCAGAATTTTGTTGTTATCTTCTGTTCTTGTTAGGACATGATGGGGAAACAGAAGTCAGAGGTACAGAGTATGGAGTGTGGTAAGCTGAATAGACCTGGCATGGGAGCTCTTCTGGAAGACTAATGTTAAACACCACCTTTCCAACACACACCTCTCAAAGTAACATTGATCTCACATGGTGTACTGGGTCTGGCTTGGATTTGTGACCAAAACAGTGTTGATGATAACACACTAACATTTTAGCTATTGCTGAACAGTGTTTGCACAGCATCAAGACCTTCTTGGTTTCTCACTCTGCATATCCTCGCCAGCAGTGGATAGATTGGGGGTGGGGAGGGGATATAACCTGGCAGATGACCTGAACTAACCAAGGAGATATTTCATGCCATATAACGTCATGCCCAGCAACAAAATGGACAGGAAGGGGTTTAGGGAGATGAGTCATTATTTTTTTTCTCATGGCTGGGCATTGGTCCACCCATGGGAGGTGGCTAGTGATTGCCTTTGCATCATTTGTTTTTTTTCTTGCTCTCTTCTTCCACTTCTCCTTCCCTTATTAAACAATTTTTATCTTGACTCACAAGTTTTCTTGCTTTTATTTTTCCTTTCCCCTTCCCCTGCCCCACTGGGGGTGGGAGGGGGATGCGAACAAGCATTTGTGCGGTGCTTAGCTGCCTACCAGGGTTAACCTACAACACAACTTTACCGCGTTGAAAACACAGCTTCCAATTCAAATCAAGCTGTGAGTTTCTGAAGCCCTGGTTGTACATGCCTTTACAAGAATTGAAACAAGTAGAAAGAAGCAGCTAACAATGTTGATCCCAAGTTGCAAGCCCTCCATCACTATGTCTTTGCTGCCCATACTAAGCATTTTTCAGCTAGCACCAGCTGAGCTGTAAGTACACAGAGCACTAGTTTATATCGCCAAAGCTGTGTCTGCATGGCACTGAAGCTGACTCGTTAGCTACGTCTCTTACTAAGGCTCATTATTCCTAACACAGACCCACACCAGCATGGCTGCAATGTTTTCATCTCCCAGAGGTAACTCATTCCACACCTAATATAGTGTATGTTCTCCACTGCATCAGATGGTACAATAATGCTTAGCATGTATATAGCAGATCTTTGAAGCCAATCAACCCTTATAAGATGGGTCCTACCAGTGCAAACACTAAGCAGCAGTCTTTGGTGAAAATCATAGAGCTTCTGAAAATAAATAAGCATGAGCATCCAGGCACATATGCATGGGTGTGGGTCCTATCCACAGCTGTAAACCTTGACTTACAAAGCCCTGGTCTTCTAGTGCCAGCTGCTTTGGGATGACCAGTCTAGTCATGTTAATGTGTAGGCCGGAGTCATGCAGGAGTGAGAAAGAATGGTCTCAATTACCAACTGGTTTCAGATCCTGGTGTAGCCACCGACTGCTTGGGCAAGACTCTTTGACTCTGTGCTTCAGCTCCACACCATTTGCTCCAGTGGTGTGGCAGTGAGATGGTGCCACAGAAAAGCTTAGTATCAGCTCAAATAACCATACATTTTGTGGCTACAAATAATTTTCTCCTGTGCTTTGAAGCTGAGTTGCCCAAGTTGCATGCTGAATGAAGGAGGACAGAGAGCTCTTTATCTCTTTTCCCTAGTTCAATGATAAATTTTCCCCCTATGGTTTCATTTTTAAATTACAGCAATTTTAATCCATCACTCTCTCTGCATCTTTATTTCATTTCCAGCCTCTCCGCATTTTCCTTTCACTCTTCTTCAAAATTTGTCATGATTTTTACTGTCTGATTAAATTTATTTAGGCCTCCACCTATCACTTGTTTATTGTCTGACTCACTTGCTCTCTTCACTCTCCTACTATTTAATACTTGGTACACATTGTACTTCCCAGCTTTAGCAATCGTTTCTCCGTGTTTCTTGGCTGTTGTCCAGTATTTTGCTTATGAATAGTTTTCATGACACATATTCTTCCAAGTGTCATCCATCAGTGTTGGAAACCTTTGAGACAGCATCTCAGCCAAGAAACGGACTTTGTGCCACCATTCCTGCAGTTTCCGTACTAGCTAGGACTTGGGGGTATTGGTGGATAAAAGGCTGGATATGAGCTGGCAGTGTGCACTTGCAGCCCAGAAAGCCAACCGTGTCCTGGGCTGCATCAAAAGAAGCGTGAGCAGCAGGTCGAGGGAGGTGATTTTGCCCCTCTACTCTGCTCTTGTGAGACCCCACCTGGAGTACTGCCTCCAGCTCTGGGGNCCCGTGGCAGGGGGGTTGGAACTAGATGATTTTTGAGGTCCTTTCCAACCCAAACCTATGATTCTATGACTCTATGGCAGACTAGCCAAAGCTTTCATGGTCCAAAGAAACTCTAATGTGAGCTTGAGGCTATGTTTCAGACTTGGAGTGTAAATGTCGGTGATCTGAGGTGGTTAGCCTTCCTGAAACATCAGGCTTGGCTTGCAGCAAGGGCACCGTTTTGTGTTGTTGTTTAGATGACAGAAAATAAGTATGGCCTCTCTGCCCCCAAAATTTGAGAGGTGTTCTTAACCATGAGGTTATGCTGGTATCTCCAGCCTTATGTTCTCCCAACACATCATGCTTTTGTGCCCTTGTTGCTTCTGTAAAGATGGTAAGAAAATGAAGTTCAAATATTATATTCCCATATTTGACTTGTTTTTTCTCCTGGAAAGTCACAGAACTACTTGATACCAGCTGAAACCAGTGTAGCACAGTGACAGGATACATCCATCAACAAATCACTGGAGTTTACTTTCTCACTGCTAACGATGGAGGTTTTTTTCCTACTCACAGGGTAAGATGTGGGGAGAGACTTTCTAGTGCATTTTTATACTTCCCCCTTGGGATTGGTATCTGCGGTGTCTTTCCCTTGACATGCTTCAGGACAGGGCCTGCCCCATTATATGGGCTTGTATTATACTTCATACAATGAAACTTCAAAATCTGGAGCTACTGCCAAGGCCTATGGTTAAAAAAAAAAAAAAAAGGAAACAAAAACCTGAAGTTCTTTATTTGGACTACCTTAGTGCTCTTTTCCTGTATGTTGAGCTTTTTTTCTGGATGTTATACTCTACACACTCAGAGGACATTGGTCACTTTTCATTTTCATAATGGATTTATTAAAAGATAATAACTTGCTTACCAGGAACTTGAGTTATAAGAAAGATATAGGGATATTACCAGTTTTGTTTTCATTCCCTCCCATGTAATCCAACTCTTCTTGAAGATATGCAAAAATGGCAAGAAGTTAGTAATAAGCTCTTGCCAGAGAGAAGCACCTCAGCATTAATTATGTCTCTCATGAGGAGACTTCAGGCGAATTGCTTCTACCCACACTAATCATAAAACCAGTACTGTGAATTGTTTCACAATTATATCCCTGTCAAGCTGATGCCAATTTATGACTGTTATGTTCTTTTTAAATACTAAAATCTTATTTTTTGATGAATGCAGATAAGGCCTTTCGGTTTTGCTATGAGATTGTATACTATGATTCCATAAAGCTGCCTATTATTTATATTATTGAGCTGTTTGAACTTCGCTCCCTTCACAAAGACCAGCCTAGCATGAGAACTAGTGTATCAGGCCTATTGTCGCCAGAGGGCCTTCTCATATTTGACAGTTTAAATGTACCTGGTATTCAACTTTAGCGTAGCTTTCTAAACCATATGCTTGACTGTAGTGTGTTTTTGTGGCAGTGTTTTACTCTTTCTTGGGAATGGTCGTTATGTGTTTGTCCAGAGTACACAGGGGGCTGAATGGTGCTGAAACCTGGTGGCACCCACCTCTGTCCCTCGCTCTGCTGTCCCATTCAGTTCCATTTGAGAACAAGTTGCTAATGGGGATCTCAGGAACAGCGCTGACTGGGAAACAGAGTGTTGTTTGTATTAGGTTTGGCAGAGTCAATGGACTGAGTTTTTGACCTAAGTGAGCTGAAGAGAGGTGTTTTTTCTCTACCAAAGACAGACCTTGGATGGATCCAAAAACTCCTTATTAAGTAGAGTCTTACAAATTCCATACATGTACAGTCTCAAACACAAGAGACTGGAGTAAGGCTGCATGCTACCTTTTGAGGTTTTCAATGCTGCAGAGCACAACTTTTCCATACTATGAAATAATCTTTGAACTGTTGGATGATCCAAGTGCCAGACCCTCAGTGAAGAAAGGCCTGCAGGGTAGCAAGTTCAGCCTTTTCAATTTACTAGCAAGCCTTCTGTCATGGGGGCAGCCTCCTTCAAAGGAGCAGGAATAAACACTCCTCACTTAGTTGCTGGTAAAAAGTTCTAACCTCCCGTCCTTGTGCTGGCCAGCAGGATTCCTGTATCCATCATCCTTGTACTCCATGCTCTCTATCTGCTGAGATTGTTTGGCCCCTGGAGCACTTTAGTTCTCATCATGCAGAAGATAAAACAGTGTGTGGTCTTCTTTCTGACACAGTAGGCAGCTTAAACATACTCTGTTGAACTCAAGAGTCTGATTTGAAGCTGGCCAGAAGTCTGAGGCTTCCAGATGAAAGGTACTTTGCTATTCAAATAGCACTTAGTTAAATATTAATAGCTATTTCTCAGCTCTATCCTAGCCCAAGCAGAAAGATTATTTCTTTGAAGAAACATGACTCACAAAGATTAGAGATTAAAAAACCTGATCGTAGTGGGAAGTATATCTAGTTTTATCAAAGGAAACTTTCCAGAGATGAAGGTGGTTAAAAGCCAGTATGTTACGTGCAGGCTTCAGTGAGCTGTGGTTTTATAGCAATTGAGGATTGAAAATGAATTTTTTAAAACAGCAAACCCATTAAAGAGCAAAATTTTCATTGGAGGTTAAATGAGAGATGAGTTCTATAGTTATATTTGGTATTTTAAGTGCCTAACAGAAATGCAGACTAAGAGTCTCTATTGATCACCTGGAAGGAAGGAGGCAATTCCTTCCTGCTAAGGATCTTTACTTTCACTATAGATGATGATTCAGTCTTGATTGCATATTTCTTCCATACACCCACCAGTATTGGTGCTGTGACAACGGCGCACGTATCATAAACAGGGTTTGTTTTTGTAATATAGCAAGCTGTATTTAAGGGGCTCCCCAAAAATGTGATGTGTTACCCTAGAGGAACATCCTCTAAATGAATGAATGTTGACATTAAGGTGACCGTTCAGTATCTGTACTGGTTATGTTGGACATTTGCTGTTTTTGTAGACATGGGTGTGTTGGTCTATGAATTTTGAAGAAACCAAATTGCCACTGCAATCAGCACAGAACAAACACCTCCTCACTGTCATAGTGTCAGCATTTTCAGAGAAGTGCTCCCTTCACCTCTCTCATGACCCTCAAGGTTTTTACCTTAGCCAGAAGTCTAGCAAGTATAGCTCACAATTGTACTGCATACTGAAAACTACCGACTGAAAAGAAAGCTGTTTTTGTGGTAGATACTGCTTCCACCTACTTCTCACCCTTGGTTTACCCCTTACAGATCTACTCTGTAAGGAGTAAACTACTTCTCTCCCTTTTTTTGGAGCTACCAACCTTACAGCCTTATGTCTTTCTAAAACCCATCTCTGCTTTACAGGTATTAGTCACCTCTTCTTTCAAACCACTTAACAGATTAACATAAATCAAGTTACAACCTCATTCAAATTGTACTTAGCTTTGAGGATGAACCTTCTGCTTCAGACCAGAAGGGCTGTGTGCATGTTAGCTTGCCTGTCTGATTAAATTGGTTTATCTACAAAAGAAGTTGTCTCTCACAGCAAATGATGCCTCACAGAAAGTATTGTAGTAATTTTTCTTATGGTGAGTTGCGTGATGGTTCAATGACACTATTTCTCAAGAGTTGCAGCCCTAGTTGGTTAAGATCCTTGCTACGGCAGTGAACAAGTGACTGTGAATTTTCAAAGAGCAAACACATTTCTGGCAAAGAGTGATACCCACTTTAGGTTATGTGCTCTCTTGTACTAAGAATGGAAAATACTACAAATTCTAGGCTAAACTGAAGCTTTGCAACCTGCTCTATGGGTTGAGCATAAGACAACAGGCTTTGTATAGGACCAGAGAATGAATATCTGAAAATCATCTCTCTTATGTCTAAGGGAATGAGGAACTATTTTCATGTCTTGCCTTTGCAGTCTCCACCTGTGTGAGCATATGCCCATTCATCCCCCCAGGAGAGACTCTCAGGCCCACTTGAGCTACAAGAGGGAGAAGATGGACTGAGCAGGGCAGTGGGTGAAGTAAAGACTATCACAATCTAAACTTCTGTGTCAATTCCCACAAGGCATGCCAATATTAATATGCCCAGCTGGTCTTCCCATCGAAGTGAAGAATATGGATCTGTGAAAAGAGAACACAAGAGCTACAGAGAGAGAGCTGCCCTTGATAGGAAGTCTGGGGATACTTCCAGTGAAAGATTTCCGTTCCTCCAGCCTTAGAGCAGCCAGTTCCTTACAGACAACTTCAGGGACACTTGAATTTCAGTGCAAGGGTCTGTGAGCACTTGTGAGCCTGATGTCTGAAGGCAGAACTGAACTTAGGGTCCCTCCTTCCCTTTCCGTAGAGTCCCTGGAAAGACACAACTGCCTCAGCTTCCACTGCAGAACCGCTCCTCTGTGCAGCACAGCAGAATTCGTGTAGCAAAAGCTAATTAGGTTTACCTGTTCCTCAGCCTGTAAAATAACATATATGTAACCTGGAAGAGCTATTGCTTAGAGCAGTTAGGCATATTGGTGATTTCCACCAGTTGCTGTGGCTTATCAAATATAGAGAGAGGATGAACACAGCATTCTGATAAGGCTTTGAACTACATGCAGTAGCTTATCAAATTTCAGTAACATGGAGCACATTTCTGTGTTGTTACTTACTGACGCTGGGCTCAGCAGGCACTGCAGATTATTTTGCTGAAGTATGACAGAAACGTAATCTGTAAAATAAACTAGGATGTCATGCCTGTGACTCATGAGTAGTTTTGTTGGAATAAAGCTGTTTCATATCCATCATAACATTTAGAAAACAATACTTGGAATTTATTAGAATGAAGTTTGCCTGAACCTCTTCCCTTGCTTTGCATACAAGAATGAACTGGAAACCTCTGAGGGTTTCTTTTCCCCTCTACTCCTCCCAGAAACAGGAGCTGTTCCAGGAACAAGAAAAGATGCTCCATAAATTAGGGTGAAATATGCTAGCTGAAAAGATTTTATTCTGTGATCAAAATACCAAGAAAAAGGTATGCTGTGCTAGTGCATTAACAAAAGGGCTAGGCAAGAGGACTAGATAGCTTGCCACAGGTGGGCAAAAGAACATAAAGACTGGCACAGGATTAATCTAATAAATTAAAGCACAGACTACAAGTACTGTTGGCAATTTATTCTTTCTTTTCAGAAGTTAAAACTGAGAGGTAACTGCAAATGTTGGGGGTTGGCACAATTGCCCAAGAATCTGATTACTGGTATTCGCTGGCTGTCAGAGAAAGCTGCTTGTTTTAACCACTGACAGTAAAAAGAGGCGTGGGTTTATTCGAAGCCTAAGTATCACTAAGTATTTTTAAAGGAATTAGGGTATATCTAACAATTATAAATCAGTTTTCAAATTAGATTACAAGTTTGCCTCATAAAAATAACTGCAAGTTACATGTAATATCTGCACTGTGTTCAGATAAGATTAATCACATTAAAATGCCAATAAGCACCTATCAGATGGGGCAGTGCTCGTTCAGATTTTAAACAGCTGACAGCTGCAAGTCAGCATAGGCATGAACTCACTTGGATTTTTTTCTCTTATTATTAACAGGTATTTCAGAACATTCAGTCTGTACAGAGAGGAACACAGACTGAAGGTCACACATAAAGAAAAAAAGAGTATATGCTAGGAATTTGTGATTCTGAAGAAGTTTTAAAGGACAAAATTGTCAGTAAAGGACATAACTACTGTTATGAAGGAGTTATGTCGGCTCTGTGCCTTACCTCAAAGGGAATGCTCAGGATCAGTAGAGAGGTGATATTTACCTCTCATGTGGCTGATGCTGGAATAATGCCTAAATTTGATATTTATTGAAAAATTGAAATGGGTTACCAAAAGGAAAAAAAAAAAAATCACTCTAAGGGATGGAGTGTTCAAGAGTATGAACCTTATCCAAAGAATGTTAATTATAATGACACAATTACCATAAGAATAGATTAGGCAACAACTTGCTTTTTAACACAGAAATGGTACTAAGAGCTTCAAACTCCAACTGGAAACAAGACAGCATTTTCAGTAGTTGAGCGTAAGAGCACTGAAAGATGCTCCAGTGGAGGAAGGTAGATTCTTCTACTGCTACTGCGGGTGAGGAGGGTCTCTTAGAAGCTATTTCACTTGCAAAATGTGGAGTTTCCCCATAGTTTCTGCAACCCTCTGTTGCCTTCCGTTTAAACCACCACAGATCTGGAAGAACTGCAAAGCTCTTAACTCTGTAAGAATGTTCCTTTTCAAGACTGATTTTTTTCCCAATTTTAACTAAGCTACAGTGAAGACAGTTTTGGGTTTGTTTTGTTTTGTGTTGTTTGTCTTTGTTATTGCTTTCTAGATGGCTGCTAAACACCAGGCAGCTGCTGACTATACAGGAATCTAAAGATTTGGCAAGTGAGGACTGGTAAAATTAATTTCTGCAGAATTTGTGCTTTAATTGTAAATGCGGTCTCTAACTGTGTGTCATTAAACCCTGGGCTGATGTCGCAGCTGCTGAGCTGAAAGAGGGCAGCTGCTGCAGATGAAGCTCCATCCTCATTGTGGTCGTCCGCAATGTGAGTATGTGCACTGCCTCATCTCTTCCCTCAGCTGAATTCCTTTGCCTTTTAAAAATTCCCACTGCTGTCTCTATTAGGAGGAAGAGACATTAATGATGTGGATGAAGAGACTGAAAATGCAATGATAGGAGGAATGGAAAAAAGATCATGCAGCACCTTTATCTACACTTGGAGTTTGTGCACCTGCAATTTCACATCTCATCAGGAAAGAACACAGCATTTCTTCCACTGCAGTCTCAGCCACATTGCTATTACTGAATAGTTATTACTTCTGCATTTTCACTAATAATAATTGTTAGAAATGAAATTAAGAATCTTGAGAAAATGTTACAAATCTGTTTCTTCAGTCTAGCTGTGGTTTGGTTTTGTGTGGCCTCTTCTGCACTTGGTATAAAAGCTCTAAAATCTTTCCTTAAAGGACAAAGCACAGGAGATGTGGTGGAAGTGGGGTATTTGCTACATGAGGCTTCTTTCTTTTAGAGGGTATTGGAATGCTAATTTTTTTTTAAGGCTAAGAAAAATGAACAAAAGCCTGAGTCATTCTGCCTTTTCAACAGCAGTGGAATTAGCAGGAGATGGGAGGTTCCCGACTTGCCATTGTGCTTATTCACTTTTCAGATCATAATAATGACGATGCATAAGCATCAGTTCTATATTTTTGAGATAAAGATGACAGCATTGATAGATGACTGTTGCTGGAGAGAGACAGCACTGTCCAAGATCACAATCCTGCCTGGAAAGAAATAGGTGAAAACCAGTGGTTTCACAGATGCCTTTACTTGCACACAACCTGCATTCGAGTGCAAGAAGACAAATGGATATGAACCACATAGAGAGGCTGATGCTAAAGACTAACATCAGAGAACTAGCGAGGATCCACTACAACGGTTGAGGGTGGATATTGCAGCAGGCCAGTGGCTTTGTTGGATGGGTGAGACTTGTTTCCTAGTACTGGATTGAAAAATTAAGTCATGTCATTCATTACAGCACTTGATTGCCATGAAGATGATTAAAAGCCATGAAGATGGTGAAGGGACTGGAGAATGCAATGTATGAGAAGAGACTAAGGGAGCTGTGATTGCTTAGCCTAGAGAAGGCTGAGGATGCTCTCACCAATAACTGATGGTGGGAATAAAGAAGGTGAACTGTAATTCTTGTCAGTGGTGTCCAGTTACAGGAAAAAAGGCAATGGACACAAATTAAAGTAACACAACTTCCATTAAACATGAGAAAAATTGGTTTTTTTTGCAGTGAGGGTGATCAAACACCAGGACAGGTTGCCCAGAGAGGTTGTGGAGTCTGCCTCCTTGGAGATACTGAAGACCCAACTCTTGTCCTGAGCAACATGCTCCGGCTGACCCCACTTCAGCAGGTCTAGATAATCTCCAGATGTCCCACCAACCCTCCATGATTCTGTCATTTGCATTGCTTTGACAACTGCAAGCAACAGAGTGAGGTACTGATTTCACATATCCTTAAAGGTCTCTGTTTTATCAAACTGCAGTTCATACGTATGGAAATGGTGCGAGAGCCCATACAATTCCCGTGGTTTTAAAGCACTGCCCTTCACCTCCTGGCAGCAGAGACAGCACCTCCCACAGCCCTCACTGGGAGCAGGCCTGGCTGCCCACTTGCAATGGCTCCCCACGGGGGCCTGAGGCCTACCCATGTGCAAGCTCGCTTGTCCCTCCACTTCCAGCGGGGCCAGGCCGCCCTTCTCGCCTCTCCTCACCCTGCAAATCTGACGCTCCCCCTTGAGATGTGCGTGCTCCTGCGAGCCAAGCGACACACAGCGGCTGCTCCCAACTGGTGTTTTTCCCGTCAGAAGCCTCGCAGCTCCCTGCTCTGCTCCCTTCCCCTTCCCCTTCCCCTTCCCCTCGACGCCCGCGGACGCGCGGCCCGGCCCGGCCCGGGGAGCGGCACCTGTCCCCGCCGGCCGAGCCGCCTCACGGCCACGAACCCTGCCCACTCCGCTGCCCGCACCTGCGGCCGCCCGCGGGACCGCTCCCGCCCGCGCTGCCCATTGGCCCGGCCGCGTCACGTGGCCGTGCCATGCCGCCCGGG
>VXBL01003104.1:397720-418836 GCA_013400195.1 Aramus guarauna
CTGGGGCGCCGCGGCTGCTGCTGATTCATTGGTTGTGGCGGGTCGCGGTTCGGCTCGGCTCGGCTCGCGCGCGGCCGTTGCCGCTGCCCAGTCAGTCAGTCAGGTAGGAGGGTGGGAGCGGGCGTCACCTCCCGCTGGCTTCATCCCGCCCGGCTCCTCCTCAGCGCTGACTCGTCGCGGGGCGAGGGCATCCCTGAGGGCTGCGCCTTTCGCCTGGCACGAAGTGGCGCTTCGGGGGTTGGCGGCGCGCACGGCAGGCGCGGGAGGACGTGCCCGGTGCGGGTAATCGCGGTGAGGGAACGGCTCCGCGGCGGGGGGTGACCGAGCGGAGGGCGGGATGGAGGGGCCGGCGCTGCCCTGCCCTGCCCTGCCCTGCCCGCTCCGTGGTAGGGCCCGCTGCCGCGGCTGGCGGTGCGCGGGTGGGTCGATGCTCCCGGCTGGGCGGCGTGGGGTGCCGCTGCCCCAAGTGCCTGTAGTTCAGCCTGCGTTAGCAGGCGGCTGAGTGTTTTCGACTTGTGCAAGCTTTAAGGTCTGAAGTACTCCCCCAATTTTTATTTTATTTAAAATAATTTAAAAACTTGCGGTGGTACTGTTCGTTTGGGTGATGTGGAAAATGCCACCTGCAGAAAGCTTGTGTTGCGTTTCTGAATTCGTAACGGAGTGATTCCATCTGATCTTAGGAAGTCTGTGTATTCAAAAGCAAAGCAGGTACAAAGCCCATAGCTTACTTGGAATACATGGAAATTATTTTCAGGCCCCCCACGTTGTATGTTGTGTTCTGTTCTGACTACTGAGCATTTGAATGAACTTAAAAATTTAGCATAAAATGTTTGCAAAAAAAAACCCAAAGGCAAGATAATTTTGTGGTGTTTGTTGTGTTGTGTGTTTTTTTTTTCTAGATGACATCTCCCTTTGTGCTTTCAGACTGAAAGGATGAAAGTCTCTTCTCCATGCAGCCTTAGATTACGTCTATTCGCAGTCTTGCCCTCTTCCCTTTCCCCCATGTGCTCTTCCCTAGTCTTCTGCTGATTCTTATACTCTTCCCCTCCCTTCTTCCTTCTCCCTTAACTATCTGTTTCTTAACAGGCCTCTTAGCAGTCTCTTCCTCTGGTGAGCAGAGTCTCTTCCTCTGTTGACACTGACTGGTGTGGTCCCTCTCCAGAGCTGTCAACCTTTGTCTTTGCTGGAGATGATCACCTCAGTGACAGGCCAGCAAAACTTCCCTCTGAACAGTCTCTGTTCCCTGACATCTGCCTGGCTCATTCTGACGTATTAATCTTGTCCAGCACCCAATGCTGGAAGGTGACTGGAAGTGTAAGCATGCTATTAGTTTACTACTGTCCTGTGAGAGGCGTAGCTGGTAGAGGGATGGGACAGCAGTGGCAATGCTGTCTTAAACTGCCTCGGCAAGGCTGATCAGGTTTTGTTTCCGAGAACGTTGAGGCGCTTCTATTTCCGGGTGTGTTTCCTAGCCTACTGTTCTGTTTTAGATCTGCTCCCTCCGCTCCTGTCTATTACTCTCATTTGACCTCCCCAGAGGCTGTATACACAGGGATGCAGATTTACGTAACTGATGTGGAAATAAATAGATGTTTTGATTTCTGCTTGGAGATAAACAGGTAATAGTCTCTAATACTGCTTGTTTTTTCTTGTCCATTTGTGGGTTCCTAATCAGGGAGTCAAGATAATTTTTTACCACAGGAGTAAATACCTGGAAAGATGCCAGGGGAACAGCAACTCTCCATTGACTGAGGACAGCCTAGCTCCATTCTTGCCAAAAATAACGAGACATTCTGGGTGTATCAATTGCAAGCAAAAATATATAAAATAAATCAAGCTATTGTGAGAGAATACTTTTTTTTTTTTAAGGAAAAAAAATCCAGAATATTAAGAGCTGGACAAAGTAATTTACTGCCTATTCTTTTGCTGGTTGTCCACGTACACTTTGTGGTGGAAGAGGTTTTAAGGTGAAGCACAGATGATGCTCTTGCAGGTTGTCCAACAGTTTAAGTAGAATTTCCAGTCTTTGAACCAATAGTACAATCTATTACTGGCAAAATTTTAGTACAAGTTTTAGTATAAATAAGTGAAGGGTTTTTTCTGCATACTCATTGCAATGGGCCTTGGCTGTACTGTTTTAATGATGTTTCCTTGGTCTCTAGTTACTTGTGTACAGCCTGGTGTAGCACAGAGATGTGGCAGGAATTAAGAATGGGAGAATTCAAATGTGTGTTTGTGAGTTGCGTACTGCTGTCTGATGTACCTGAAAAGAAAGTTGTATTTGAGGCACTACAGTAAATTGTTTGATTCTTCAGCAGCACTGGAGGGAAGAATTAGATCTAAAGACAGAGAAACCCCAAACAACCAAACCCAGTTCTGGTTTGGAAAAATCCCAAACCAGTTTGACTTCTAATAAACAGCTCCATTTCAGTGACTGTCTGAAATCCTCACTGAATGATTAAGGCAGAATTTCTGCTTTGTATTGTAGGCTAACTACAAAAGTTCATAAAACACTTGTCATCCAAGCGTGGAAGTTTTCAAGAAAAGCTGTATTTTTTATTTTATTTTGTTTTGTTAGTTCTTGAGGAAACGTAATATGTAACTGACTTTTCAAATTGAAAAGCTCAGGTGTTACTTGTGTCTGAGAGGCTTTACAGATCCTGTGTGGGTGAAAGCATAAAGTGAAGATTTTTCCACCATAGCACAGTCAAACCACAGCTGTGAGATAGCCACGTGCAGGAGTAGTTCTGAAAAAATGGTCAATCGTACCTGGGTTTTTTTTTCATCTCTGCCAGTTTATCTTCTGCTGGCTGCAGCATAGACTAGGAACAAAACTATTTCTGTGGGGAGCACAACTGAGAAGTGAAGAGGTGCTACGAGAAGTGTGCTGTGGCCTCTATTTCAGACCAGATGGACATTATGTGAAGATTAGAGTCTTATTTTGTCATGAGAGAAGGGAAATGTACTCAGCTTCCACTTCAAAGTACTTTGGTGTTTTTTTTTTCACTGATACAAAGCCAAAACAGAGCTATGAAATGAGGCCTGAATGCACTCAGCCATTTTCTGGGCTGTGCAACCCTATGAACAGCTGTTCTGCATTTAAATCCAGGAGCCAGCACGTTGCTGTGGGGTGCTCTGCAGGTTTGGTAAGGGCGGCATGGGCAGCAGCAGCACCTCCACTGCATGGCGCGGGGCGTCTTCAGGCCCGGGTCACTGACACGAAGGGAGCCCAGGTAATTTTGGCTGTTTATCAGTGCTGAGTGTCCCAGAAGCAGTCGCGTAACAGTACTTTGTTCTTTCAGCCTTGCCCCTGTTACAAATAGTCAGTTTAGGTGTGGTTATCTGAAATACTCCCAGGTGCTTCTGTTCTTGGATTCAGTTGTTCTTTTAACTGCCCTGAGCACTATGTTTCCAGTGTTTCTTCATGACTTGCAGACTAGCCAATTCGAGTAAATCTAGTTGAGTAACTCTATGCACAGGGTCATGTGCTTTGACATAAATTCTCCTCACAACGAGATTTTTTTTTTTTTGGTTTCAAATTTCATGTCATCTTTTAGTTATTAAAAAAACAAATTATAATGCTTGTTCTGTCCCTACTATGGAGGCTGCTTTTTTTAATAGGTTCTTATATGATAACACAAATTGAAGGCATTTTAAAAACAACTCTTATAGTTAACCCATCTTCTGATGGAGCCATTCCAGTTGACCTGCGGTGGGCTGATCAGTAAGAGTGTGGATGGGGAGAGGCTTCCCTTTCTCTCTACTCAGAATAAGGCATCGGATTGACAGACTTCAGGATTAGCAAGGAATCCAAAACATCCCCATCTCAGCACTGAGCTTTCTGTGTAAATAAAATTAATAGAGACATTTAATAAAATTAAAAAAAGGACTACTTTACTAAAGCAGGAAAATTCAGGAAAATAGTGCAGCCCAAAAGCAGAGGCGTTCAGAGCAGGCCAGTTGCAAACTTGCTTTATGGTTTACTCTTACCTCATTAGTGGATGTGCCAGAGTTCTTTCACCTCAGAGTTTTCTATATTAAATCTGCCTGGGACCTGTATCTGTGATATTTACTGAAAGGTTAAAGGTTAAAAATTCATAGTGTGATAGGTTAAAATTGGCAGTATTATAAATAGCTGAGGGAAAAGCAACCTTTCCTTTGTGAAGTGTTGAATATACTTAAATATACCATTGATGTTAGCATTTGTAACATTGTAGGACTGAAAAGGTCCCAGTACTTTAGAGCTTAGTGATAGGGCTTCTTCTAGTCTGGTTGGTCTTGAGGGAACTTGGGTTTTGAAACTGCCATACTTGCACATCTATGAGGAGACTGGCTTTTAGTAGGGATAGGAAAATGGGCTCAGCAATACCCAGACCTCTTTTCTGGCCTTGCTGTGTCTGCAGCCATGTCCATGAGCCATGCTGAGAACTAGGTTCAGCAGAAGTTCAGCTTAGGCATGTCAGGCCAAGTGCTGGGTCCTGCACTTTGGTCACAACAGTCCCACACAATGCTACAGGCTTGGGGAAGAGTGGCTGGAAAGCTGCCCGGTGGAAAAGGACCTGGGGATGCTGGTTGACAGCCGGCTGAACATGAGCCAGCAGTGTGCCCAGGCGGACAAGAAGGCCAAGGGCATCCTGGCTCGTATCAGAAACAGTGTAGCCAGCAGGAGTAGGGATGTGATTGTGCCCCTGTACTCGGCAGTGGTGAGGCCATGTCTTAAGTACTGTGTTCAGTTTTGGGCCCCTCAGTACAAGAAGGACACAGAGCTGCTGGAGCGTGTCCAAAGAAAGGCAACAAAGCTGGTAAAAGGACTGGAGCACAAGTCTTATGAGGAGCAACTGAGGGAACTGGGGCTGTTTAGTCTGGAGAAAAGGAGGCTGAGGGGAGACCTTATTGCTCTCTACGTCTACCTGAAAGGAGGTTGTAGTGAGGTGGGTGCTGGTCTCTTTTCCCAAGTAACTAGCAATGGGATGAGAGAAAATGGCCTCAAGTTGTGTCAGGGGAGGTTTAGTTTGGATATAAGGAGAAATTTCTTCACCAAAAGAGTGGTCAAGCATTGGAACAGGTTCCCCAGAGAGGTGATGAAGTCACCATCCCTGGAGGCATTCAAAAAACGTGTAGACATGGCACATCGGGACATGGTTTAGAAGGCATGGTGGTATTGGGTTGACGGTTGGACTTGATGATTTTAGAGGTCTTTTCCAACTTTAATGATTCTATGATGTCTGGGAAAATACTGCTGAAAGGATAATCTTCCCTCTATAAAAAATGCTCAAATTTAAACCTGTTATTTTCTCTTTAGAAAAACAGACTTTGGTTAAAAGAAAGGTTTAGTCTTGTTTTCTCCTATAACAACTGTCCAGGTGTTTGGGTTTTTTTGGTATTATTTGGGTGGAAGAGTGAATTATTGTAATATATCAGTTTTTTGCCATCCTGAATGTCAAAATGAAATGTTTTCTGAGCTCAACTGAAGCTTAACTTTGTACATTGAATATGGATGATGGATTGATTGTGTAATTCTGCCCTAGCTACAGGAAATAAATGGACTTATGGCTCACAATCTTTATTATTTGTAGATAATACTGTCTCTTAAGACTGTATATTCTGACTGCAGTTTTTAAGGCTTGTGATACTGGAGTTAAGCTAAGCTATTTGCTTCAGTGTGTTTTGAGAGCAAATCCCAGTAGCTCTATACTAAGTGGTCCATGTCCCTTTGCTGTCGGTGCAGGACTGAAACTTTAAGAACAGAAGGAATACGCAGCTTCTGTGATGCCACCTACTATATAAGTAAGCTTATACAGTATTTGCTCTATCTGTTTTCAGACCCATATAGTTGTCTGACATATATTGTCTGAACTTTTTAATTGTACTGCTTTTGTAATAGTTTCTGCCTAACTTCCAGGTGGCCCCTACTGAGTTGAACTACTAAACAGGCAATTAATGTTTGCATATATCATTACTATTTTCAGGAAAATATTTGGCAAACGGTTTTGGTCTTCTATTTGTTAATAAAAGACACAATGTCTGTCAACTAAGTACAACCAGTACTTATACAATTAGCATGCAAATTGTATATAGTTGTGTGGAGACCTGCATTTACACTGCAGCTCACACAGAGCACAAGATACTAAGCATTAGTACATGGAAAATAAGACATTTTCATGAGAATGTATATGTATGGTGTATAAATAGTTTATTGTTGGAGTCTAGTTTACATTGCATAGTTATAAGGGTAATAAAATGTGAGTTATATGATGTGTAACAAAGTAGTATGATCTTAGATGTCTGTAACTTTGTCCTTTCTCATCCTTAGTTCTGAGGACAAACAGTGACTAAACCAGCACTTTTCCTTACCATTGTTATAAAGTCCTTTTGTGATGAATGCAACATCATTCTTGTTATTTTAGTGCAACAGCTCATGCAGATGATGCTGTTTGAGCATTAATCACAAACATAACCACTGTTAACATTGGTACTTTCTTCTCTCCAAGAAAAGTCCAAGATATCATGCACTCAAATTTGGCATGTATGATTGATTTTTTTTTTTTTTTTTTAATTGTACAGTCAGTTTTCAGGTATCTTTGTATTCTTATTGCTAATTTTCTCTTGTTTTGTATAGCTTGCTTTCTTCTCTCTTATTGCAGGTGGGAAGACTGAGTATTCCCCTGAAAAGACCACAAGTTTAATCTCAAATCTTGCCCATCTAGGATCTCGAGAATTAGTAACAAGCAAGGACCATTTGGTTAAGTATTTCCTGCAGACTTCTTTCTCATCAGTGCTTGAGAGTGGCACAGCTTATTCAAAGCAATAGCCGTGTAGCAGGGTTGTAGAAAGATGGGGTCTGTATTACCTTTCAGCTGATGCAGTGCAGCTAAATAAGTTTGTGCTTGGTTTTTTCATTGGCCTCTTTTCTTCTGACTTCATCTCTTAGTCCTTGGGATGCGGTAAGAAAAGGAATATGGTGGTGGCTGGCTCCCTAGCCCCCTGCCTCCCCTGCAGAATATTGTTGCTGATAGGGGGACTTAAAGGATATGGGAACAGCCTGAGTTGTTAACTTCTCATAGCCAACAACTTCTGGGTTAATTGTACTGCCTAACTGATTCATCAGGGTGTAGAGCTAAGCTTTCTTAGGCTAGGACTTCTCACAGTTTGAAATTCTGCTACTTTTTTTTCCTGCCTGGCTTTTGGGATCTTCACAGCTTGTCAGGACCTAACAGTTTGTTAATTTAGTCTATGAAGACTATAAAATACTGAGACTCTATAATAGTAAGCAGAATGGAAGTATGTAGAAAATAAATGTAGGTTTTGATTGAAAATTTATCAAGTTGCTTGTGTCTACCATATGGATAGTTTTTTTTGTCCAGAAATGAACAGTACATTGACCAGTCCACATGGTTTTATTCTTGTGCATGCAGGTCAAGTTTGGAGGTAGTTGTTGCAGGTTATATACAAGGCTGGTTCCAGATGTGCACAAAACTAGATTTGCATTTGTGGCCCCAGTGGTGGTGTAAGCCATGAAGTTGTACTTCAGATATGGTGTGTGTCCAGTTTTACCTTTACAGTGACTCAGTTTGAAAAGTAAGTGGCTGTGAGCATTGTGCACTGTACCAGTGATGTCCAGGTTGAAGCAAATAGTCTAACAGCAGCACAGTTTGATGCCCCGCTGTTCAAAGATGTGGATTTTGTGCAAATATAGCCCAACGGTCAAACTGGCTTGCTCAGGTACCAGTGGCAGGCAAACTATGACCTTACAAACTTTCACACAGGTTGCAAATGAGTTCTTATGAAGGTATAACTCAGCTCCAGGAGCTGTAGTCATGTCTGTGTACCTGTTGACATCCTTTATCTGCAGAGACCAACCCGATGCTCCAGAAGAAGGCCATGAGCACTTGCCCCTTTTTAGTTTCCAGGAGACTGACCTGTCTGAATCTCCTGGCTGGCAGCACTGAACACAGCCTTGCTTTGGGATTTCTTGAGTGATCAAAGAAAAGCTTTTTGTTGTTCACTTACTTACTTCTGAAAGAAATGAGCCAGAGTGAGGAATGGCTGGCTGCATCCATACACATCAAAGTCAACAGAGGGGCTTTCATGTTTGCCATAAGCAACTCCTGTGCCCCTTCCCCACCACTCCCCCCAAAAAAAACCCCCACCATCAGCAAGGTCAGTTAGAGGAGCTCCCTGTCATGCCTCAGAGCTGTGGGATGAATCACTGCTGTCCACTCATGGCAGGAAGAGCGCTTGAGTGCATCTCCTAGGGGAATTCCTTCCCAGAAGCCCTTATCTGGCACCCGCAGTCCTTCCATGACCTGTTGCAGCCTGGCGGGTGCATGTGACAGGCTGCTAGCAGGCCAGCTCACCCTACTTTGCTCTTCCTCGGGAGATGCAAGGTCTTAATGCTCACTGTTTGACCTGTGCTGGTCCTTGTTTCACCACAGTATGCTGATTTTTTAAGTAGAAAAGGTTTGCTAGATCATTTAGAGGCATATTTTATATTTCCCACAAATCCTGAGGCAAAGGTTTAGCCTGGGAGCAGCTGACCCATGTTTCAGTTAGCACCTCTCTCTCTGACAGTGGCTTGCCTACAATGGAAGTAGGCCTAAAAATGCTTGTAAACAGTAGTGAAACATTGCAGCTTCTAGTCCTAACCTAAGACTGAAACAGGACAGATTCTTTTTTTGTCCTAGAAGTAGCTATTCTCCACATAAATCATAAATGGACTCTAGTGACTAGATCAGGAGAGAGATCTGCATGTGGCCCAATTAATCTAATCTGCCTGCACTTGAGGTGGAAGAAGAAACATTGGTGATGCTGTATGAAAAATTATTTAAATTAAAGACTCCTCGATAAGGCTATAAAAGAGAAAAGCATTTCTTAAACAGAACTGTGCTAATAACATTTGGCAAGAGATGCATCATCAATAAAACATTGAGGAGAAGGAAAAGATGGTGGGAATCTTGTGCAGCACCATGTAGTCTCTTAGGGCTCATTCACCAAATGAAACACAAAGTCTTGTAAGGGACAACTGACAGAGCTGAGATGGGTGCAAACTAAGACAGGAATCTTAGGTTTCTCTCTGTACTGTTTACTTCTTCCAGAGGCGGCAGTTAATTTAGTTGATTAAAACCAAGAAAAACTGTCTAAAGCTTAATTAGATATTCTCTCTGATTCCAAGAAGTAAGAAGATTTTCTAGTCACTGGGAAAGCAAAGGAGGAACTTCACTGTTAACACAGTCACTTGAAGTTAGACTTATATCTTTCAGTCATGTTCTTTAAGGGTTGGAAGTAGAGAATGGGAAACATTCTCAGCCATGAAGTGGATTGTCTACTGTCTTTTTTCCTTCTCTTCTGTGCTTCAGGCTATTTAATCTCCCTTCTGAGTGGCTAAAGGAAGATGAGGGTAATGTGAAGCTCCGTATTCTGATTCAAGCAAATTGGGTTTGCTCATTTCTCCTTCCCCATCAGCAACTTGCTCATTGTGAAAACTAAGTTGGTTTAAGTTGAGAAATAGATCCATTTCTTGTTTAAAGGATTTATCATTTGTTAGTTTTGTTATGTATTTAAGGTTCTGAAACATTGTAACTGGGTATGAAGTTTACTTTTTCAAGCATACTTCATTATTTATTTAAAATTGTTTTGAGGCATTCCTGCCAGCACTTGATAATGGTTGCAGAAAGAACTTTTTTACAAATTTGAAAAGCTGTCCACATTCCCGGGGTGAATTTGTGTTCCTCATTTTGTGCCTGATTCTTGTCCTTTATGTATGGCCCTCCCTGCACTTGAACCATGTGCTTTACTTGCACAGGCTTAGTCAATCCTTAGGAAGGGCTGAAGGCTCAGTTATTTTGCGTGACATGGCTATTTAAGCCCTTCCAGAAACCTTATCTGGATTTGACTTTGTGCTCTGAGAAGTTTCATTGCCCACAGAACAACTAATTACCATAGTTTTATGAACTGCATGAAGTCTTCACCCTGCTGGGTTTTAACTGAATGCAAAATTACCCAAAGCTCAATTTGCTTTTACAATAAGTATTTTGTAATGTGTTTCAAGTTGGATGTCCTGACTCCAGCTGCTGCAGCAGATGTTTTATGCAGAGATGTGCTCTCTTTTGGTGTGCATAAAACTGTCTAATATTCTGAAAAAATTACTTTGCAAAATGCAAATCCCTAGTGCGGTGTTGTGGTAATGACAGAAATATCTGTCAGGACAATTTTAGTGATGCTTAGTGTTGCGTTGCAGTTTTTGTTAATCTATGGGGAAAATCACTCCTGTTTTATTTTTCCTTCCATAGTGGCATATTGAAGCTGTTTATCAGCACAGAGAAATTTCGGTTGGAAGGGACCTCTGGTGGTCATCTGGTCCAACCTCCTGCTCAAAGCATGTTCAACTAGATCAGGTAAATTTTTACTTGTATCTACTTTAAATTTCCTGTTTCCCAGTTTGTGTCCATTATCTCTTGTCCTCTTACTCTGCACCTCTGAGAAGAGTCTGACTCTGTCATCTGTGCACCCTCTGACTGTAACTGTAGACAGCACTGAGGTCTCCCCGGGGCCTTCTGTTCTCCAGGCTGAACAAACACAGTTTCCTTAGGCTCTCGTGCATCTTGTGCTTCAGCTCCCTGACCATCTTGGTAGCCTTCCACTGGACTTACCTCAGCATGTCTGTGGTGGGTTGACCTTGGCTGGATACCAGGTGCGCACCAAAGCTGCTCTATCACTCCCCTCTTCAGCAGGGCAGGGGGGAGAAAATAAGATGGGGGAAAAAACCCTCATGGGTCAAGATAAAGGGACTTTAATAAAGCTAAAGCAAAGGTTGTGCATGGAAGCAAAGAAAAACAAAAAACTTATTCTCTACTTCCCATCAGCAGATGATGTCTGGCCACTTCCACTGAAGTAGGGCTTTAGTACGTGTAGCAGTTGCTCTGGAAGACAAATGTAAATAATGACTCCACCCCCCCCTGCTTCCTCCTTTCTCTTAGCTTTTATTGCTATAGTGTGGAATATCCCTTTGATCAGTTTGGGTCAGCTGTCCTGGCCATGTCCCCTCCCAAGATCTTGCCCACCTCCAGCCTACTGCTGAGGGTGGCGGGGAAATGTTGTAGAGGCAGCCTTGATGCTGTGCCAGCACTGCTCAGCAGTAGCCAAAGCACTGGTAGCTAGCAAGGTGTTGATAACACACCAGTGCACAGCACTATGAGGGCTGCTGTGGGGAAAATTAACTCCATCTCAGCCAGACCCAATAGACTGTTCTTGTCTTTCTGGTATTTGGGATACCAAAACTGGATACAGTACCCCAGATAGGGTCTTAGCAGTGGTAGGTAGAGAAGAGTAAACATTTCTCTTGATCTGCTGGCTACACTGTTGTTCATTCAGCCCAGTACACACTTGGCCGCCTTTGCCACGAGGCATGTTGCTGATTCATGTTCAGCTTGTTGTCCATTGCAGGTCCTTCTCCACAGAGTGGCTTCCCAGCAGTCATCCCCCAGCCTGTACTACTGCATGGGGTTATTCCCTCCCAGATGCAGGACTTAGCGTTTGCAGTGGTGATCCTCATGAGTTTCCTGTTAGTCCCTTTCTCCTGCTTGTCCCAGTCCCTCTGAGTAGCAATCTGCCCTCCAGCCTCTTGACTGTCCCCTGCACAATCTGTGAACTTGCTACAAGCTCACTCCATTTCATCATAGTATCAGTCCCTGAGGGGTACTGCTGATAACCAGCTGCCAGCTGGACTTCGTATGGATAATGTAACCCTCTGAGCCTGGTGGTCGGACCAGTTCTCCACCCAGATTTTCATGGCAACATTCATCCTAAGCTGCTGAGGTTAGTGGTCTTTGTTACTTACTATTTTTGAGCTATAAAAGCTATATTCAGTTTGAGGAGCTTTGTACACTTAGAGGCATCTCTGTGGAGGTGAGCATAGGTTCTCTTCTTTCCATTGAACAGAAGCGCTGTGTTGACTGGTGGTGGGCCAAGCAAGACTGGGGAAGGAATGGGAGGGGATGCGATATCCTTGTCTGATGAGGCAGTGATACTGGATTTTAAAGGAACAGGTGAGAGAGAGCCTTTGTAAGCATAAGTGGCTGTTCTTGGGAATAGTGATGTGGAAGAGATCCCATAAATAAGAAAGGATCTTCTATAAATCAAAAGATGCACTAGAAGTACATAGTCTCTGTTAACACATTTTGTATCCACAGGTATATACTGAGGTGCAAGATGTCTGCCCTGAGGCTGATTTCTAACAGAACCTCCCAGCAGGCCTTGTCTAACTCTGATTACACCTGGGAGTACGAGTACTATGAGTATGGACCAGTGTCATTTGAAGGTCTGAAGGCTCATAAATGTAAGTTCAGTAGAGACTTACTTTATTGCAGCTGAGCTTCCCCATCTTAATGTTCCTGCTATTCATTTGTGACCAATTACTGTACAAAAATATCTCTCTCCTGATTTTTTGAATGCTCAGCAATTAGAGGCATTACTCTATTTATTAGAATACTATAATTGTTCATTATTCTGTGTCTTTTTGTTGACTTTTTTTTGTGCTTGAGATCACCATGCATTTCTTGGCTGTGGTAGAAATTTGTCAATACTGAGGAATATCAGGCTATCAGGAACAGTTTATAATGGCAAATACAGCCACTTCTGCTTCTGGTGATTACTTGGTATGAACCGTGTTGCTTTGTTCTTGTTCCTGTTAATGCTAAAAAAGCAGTGGTGGGCAGCCTTACTGCTTTTGCTTTTCTTTTAAAAGCCTTAAAATTATTTTCTATAAAGATTTAAAACAAACAAAGAAATTTCTACTTCTGAAGAAACTTTTATCATTGGGACTCTCTTTATAGGAGGAGTGTGCTCAATTTGGCATTCTGCTAATACTGGAACTGTTTTACAGTAGAAATAACAAGTGGAGGACAAGGACCAGAAAGATGAAGAATATGGGTAGGAATTCAGAGGAAATTTAGCTAGGACAAGCTATTACAGCTGGAGGAACATTAATCTAAAATCTAGACAATGGCTTTGTCTTGTATGAAGGAGATGGCTGGGGGGAACAAAAAAAAAAGGAAAAAAAAAATAGCAAGCACTTTGCCAAAGAGAAGCAAACCATCTTGTTTCTTTGTTTCTGAGCTGGATACACTTGAGAGGGTTTGAGTACCAGCATTCAAAGTACTGGGGAAGGGTCTCCATCCAGTGCTGGAGCACTGGTCGGGGGTGGGATACATACTTTCTGCCTCATTTGTCATGATGAGGATTCATACCGGGAAACGGGAGTGTCTGCAGTGGCCAAGAGCAACCCAGAAAGGCTGATCTCCCTTGGCTCTGCACAGTCAGAAGGTTTTGGGGAGGCTCTGTAAAAGACAGAAGAAACTTGTTGAAGTTGTTATTAACACATTTAAAAAAACTAGAACAGAATTTGCTTTTTAGCCTGAATTGTACTTTACCTTTTTTTTCCCCAAAAAAAGTCTGCTGATTAGTGTGTGTATTTTTACAAATGTTAGGTACTTGAAAAATGTAGGTTAGCTTTTATCATGTTTCTAATTTATATTCTGTTCTTCCACTTAATCAGAGACCAAACCTGATTACAAAGACTACTGATTACAAAGATTAGCTGCAGTGTTAGGTACATGCCTCCTGTTTAGCTCTGTGTGTCAAAGAGTGTAACAGGAGGAAAAAAAATATGATAGTTACCTCTGGATTGCGGAAGGTATAGCAGCGTAACAGATCTTGGATTGCCATCAGTGATTGCCGTGCTAAGCGCGGCAGCTTCGCTGTCCGGCTGTGCTGTTCATAGAGCAGGAGGGTTCTGGACAACTCTTACTAGAGAATGGGACAGAAGTAACAACTGCCTTTGAGGTGGAGCTTGATGTACTTATGAAAGAGGTCAATAGTAGTACTGAATCAGTGACCTAGGAAGTCCCGCTGCCTGGGATTTTTTCATTGTTTTTTGTTTTTTTTTTTTTTTTTTAACCTAACAGATTGGACTTGGCTCTGTTTATTTTGGTGTAACTGCATGCGTTCTCAGAGGGCTGAGTTTAATCTAGTAAAGGAACAATCTGTGTCTGTGTGTATGGCATGATGTTTCTTGACATGGTATGTTCTTGGTATGTTTCTTGTTCTAGCTATTTCCAGCTGAGTTGAAACTGTTGAGGAATGTGGAGGCAATGAGGTCAGACATTTAACTTTACTGAAATCCTAAATTGGGGAGGAAGGAGGAGAGGAGTTTACACTGGGGTTGGATTAGGAGGGAGACCTTGAATGTTGACAAAGAAGGGACGTTGATGAATGCCTGTAACTTATGTTGGGGAGCATAAAGGGGAGTGGACTCCAGTTCAGGTGATGCAGGGTGGCAGTGACACTTGGCCAGCTGTAAAACATCACTAGCCCTTCTTAAAACTAGAGATGTGTGATTTTTTTTTTTTTTTTTTTAACTGTTTGATACACAACATATTTCACCCAAAATGAGGGCACTTTTTCTGAACCATAATGTAAGATGAATTCAACAAGAGAAAGTTGGGGGTCACTTTCAGATTGATGTTGATTTAATTAATTGTAGGCAAGGGGAGGTTCATAATAATTTAATGTACATACAAAGGAATTCAGAAGCCTGTTTTCTGAAAGCAGAGAGAAATCTATGGAAAGTGACCTGTGGAAAAATATATTGACAAAGCAATCTCATACACAATAATACATTTCTTAAAAAAAAGAAAGAAAGAAAAAAAGGAAGTGGGGAGAAGATGAGCTGTTCAAATGCCACAATGACTTCTCAAATATATGACTGCAAAAAAAAGCTGTCAAAAAGTATGTTCTGCCTGAGGAGAAGTGAGGCAGGAACTAGAAATCAGAAAATCCACAAAAGTAGGCACCAGATGTTTTGTAAATTAAAGCTTTAGAAAGTAAATAGACAGATAGTCAGCAGATACCTGTGACTGGCAGAGATAAGAACTAAATCCTTTTTTGTGCATTTGTGTCCTTGTTTTTGGCTGGGATAGAGTTAACTTTCACAAGAAGCTGGGAGAGGACACAGCCAGACAGCAGACCCAAACTAGCTAAAGGGATATTCCCTACCATATGACATCATGCTCACTATATAAGGGCTGGAGCTGGCCAGGGACGAGTTGCTGCTTGGGGACAGGCTAGGCATTGGGTTCCAGGTGGTGAGCAGATTGCATTGTGTATCATCCACTTTGTATATTCTTTTATAAGTACTGCTGTTGTTTTTCTCTTCCTTTGCTGTCCCAGTAAACTGTTCGTATCCCAACCCAGGAGGTTTACCTCTGTCTTCTGATTCTCCTCCCCATGCGGCCACGTGGTGCTTGGCTGCTGGCTGTGGCTAAACTGCGACACTTTGGAACAGAAGAAACCTGAGTAACATTAGAGAGGTAAAATAGGTAGAAACAATCGGGGGAGTCAGGACTTCTGCCAGGATGTTATGAATCTGTGTTAGGAAGGAAAGGAAGGCTGATACTACAACTTTCTCACGTCATGGGATGCTTTCCCAATCTATTTGTAACTTGAGACAGTATTATAAATGTAGTCCTATGTACCATATTTTTTGAATAAATGTTATGTACTGTTTATTTTGAATAAATGTTTAGAAGTTAGTAGGTTTGAACGATTTGCAGTTAAATGAGTGAGACCTAAATTAAATACTGAAGCGAACTCAGGCCACCTGCTTTAATTTTAAACAAACCCAAAGAGTGTAATTGACACAGCAGAAGGTTGGAAGTGCATCAAGTGCCACAAAAACCAGGGGAAATGTACCTTTAGGTGCAGTAAACTTAGGAATTCTGTTGGGGGGGGGGTGTGGAACATAAAAAACAAGACAGGCTTGTTATTCAGCACACAAAAAATGCTGGCAGGTGTGTTTTTGGGTTTTTGTTTTGTTTTTTTGTGGGGAGCAGTAGCTTATGAGAATCTCTGTTTTATTTTTTTTTTTTCCTTAGTTGAGTTATATTTTTCAGCTGGATCAATATAATCTATGTGCATGTGTTTTAGACATCTTACTTGATCAGACTTTACATTCTGGTTATCAATGCAGCTGCACTGAAGCATGTCTGACTAATTGGTAGGTACTAGTAGCTGTAAATGGTTAACTGGAATTTTTTAAATAGGAATATTCCTTTTTAGGTGAAATTCTAAGGTACTATAAAGTCCGGTAGGGTGATAGATAATTATGAGCTATTGTGTATTAGTAAAGCCAAACACAAAATGCATCTTGAACCACTGAATACAGGCTATACTTACAGAATGATTCTGAAAATAATTTAGGGCTCGTAATGCATGGAATTACACAAACTCATACCACTATGCTTTAAGCAAAAAGGAGTATTACAAACTCCTCCTCCCTCCCCTGATCATGGACACCTATACTTGAACCACCCTCTAGTCATTTTACAAAGGGTGTTGAGAAGGAGAGATGTGGCAGAGGAGAGATGGAATAAACACTGCAGTGGGAGACCTCCTTGGCGTAACAGAAAAAGGGAGTGACTTGAAAAACAGAAAAGGAGTGACTTGATTGTGATAAAGTATTTTCACAGGGAGAAAACCTCAAGCTGCAGCAGGCACTTTGACTTCACAGAGAAAGAGCCAATGTTTTGAATTTGTTTCCAGATCTTCCTTTTAGCATGGAAGATACTTCACAGTGGGAGTGTGATTAACTGTTGGGGTCAAGCACCAGGCAGGATAGCTGATTCCTTCTTTTCTGGTGTCTTCAGTTAGTCCTGTAGGAGATTGAACAGGCGGGCTAAAGTTCTGTGCTGTGCCTGCTGCACTGGGTCAGACAGATCATCATGTGGCTTTACAGCCAACAAGGATCTCTGAGGTTCAGTAATAGCTGTGTAATGAGAGGTTAAGGGTAGATGGGATACCTGTCCTGACCAAGACTTCCCTCTTGCATGTTTGCATGTTAATTTTTTTTTTTTTAACATTTACAGTGAAAGTTTTGAATATTTGCATAAGCAAAAAAATAACTAACTGAAATGACAGGTGAAAAAGTACCTATATGCTATGGGTCCTGGACCAGGTCATGCTTATCAATTTATTGTTGTGTGGAAACGTTTGTCCCACTTAGACTTCTCTTAATCGAGTTCCTGGAAGCTTTGAGCTTCCTTCAGAAGCAACTGTGGATCAACTTTGAAGTCATAAGTGGGTATAAATTTAAGTAGAACTGGTGATTTATCTATGGGTCCGTTTGCTATAAATGAGAACAGTAGGTACATTTTATGCACACAGGCAAAAAGCCATGCTCTTCCCAGTTGCTTGTATATTTGGCTGCTGTGTTGGTGTTTTCCTTTTAATTAACTGGTTGTTTAACCTTTTTTGTCCAAATCTGTTTGGGTCCTTTGACATTGTATTGCAGCTTTCTGCATGCAAGTTGGAAACACAAATTAAAAATTATTAAAAATGTCTTGTATATATTCGTCATTGATATGTGTTGAGGTAGCAAATAGTTTTATCTGTGGTTCCATTTATGTCAGAACCCTCTATCTTAACAATGAAAGAAAGCTAGATCTTCTTAAACCTATTGTGTCAAAGAAATCCATCAACCCCCAGAAACTTAATGGTCTGGGGCAGAAATCATTTAAAACAGCAGGAGTTCAGTTGTACAGGTACAGAGGTTTTTGCTGAAAATCAAATAATCCTCTCTTCTGAGTTCTAGCACTGAAGTTGTTTTCAAAGCAATGCTTGGAAATGGGACGGGCATCACAAAGGGAGCTGTTCTTACTTTACTAACCAAGAGAATTCAGTGTCTTCCCTCTTTCAGCTTGTTTCTGGTTTGTCCAGGCATCAGTAAAATTCGGGCTAGAAGTGAGAGCTTCAATGGCATCTTTCTGTTTAAAAATAGATAATGATGAATCTGATCATCCTTCTTCTTTGCCACCTAGGAATAAGCTGCAAAGTCTTTTGGGATTTGCAGTCATGCTGCATGTGGAAGGAAATTTTCTGCAAGTGCAGGTGAAATACTGATCATCTTGTTTTCTTTTTTCTTTTTTCTTTTTTCTTTTTTTTTTTTTTACCAGATTCCATTGTGATTGGATTTTGGGTTGGTCTTGCCGTTTTTGTCATCTTCATGTTTTTTGTCCTGACCCTACTGACGAAGACAGGAGCACCACATCAAGAGTGAGTCTGAAAACTGGAATAACAAATCCAACCTGCTAAGTGCCATGTCTATTCTTTTGCAGCCCCCAAACAAGCAGCAACAATGCTGACATTGCACTGGCTCAGTACCGTCTTGTTCTAGTCTGTTCTTATGAAAGGGTGCAGTCTATCTTTGTTTCAATTAATCTTTGTTCCAAGCACATCTAGGAGACCAGTTCTGTAGAATTGTTATGAATGTGTTCCCTATTTAGCAAATAATCAGTAGGCATGCAGTAAGAGAAGGGAATAGCTGTACATATGCATTTTCATGCTAAAAGGAAGTTGGTGGGTAGGCTGCCAAACAGGTGGCTTTAGATTACTGTTCTGCAAATAAATGGGGTCATTCTAGGTAGGCTAACATTATGATGGAGTGGAACAGAGAAATGTGAATACTGACAGAGTATATACAAATAAAATGTAGCACAGATGTTAAATTAATGAAGTTGAAGTCTGGTGGGTTTCCACATGTTTGTGTGTTCAATCCAAAAGGTAGCTATCGGTAGTACTTACAAAATCTTCCCTTAAACCCTCTAGGTCCCTTAGTCTGAGTGTCTTAGTTTCTGCTGAGAAATTCCAGTAGGTGCTGAAGTACAGATCAGCTCCACATTTGTTTAGCACCAAGGACCTCTGAAAGTCTTTAACCTTTTTTTCTTCTTTCTGGCTGATAAATATGTGCAGACCATGCCTTCCTCAGCCGTTTATTTGCATTTGCACAGCACACAGGCTCTCAGTGTCCCTTCCTCCGAGAAAGTTTGAACTTGCATCTCCTCTCAAGCTTGCATGCCACAAAGTAGATGTAAAAAGCCTCTCTGGAGAGTGAGATCATTTGCAGGCAGGTAGCAGTGATGAGAAGCTGATTGTGAAAGGCAATTGCTAGTGCTTATCACTTCCTAAAGCAGCCTGCCTATCTCTGCCTGCTGAAGGCCCTTTGCTATTTAGTCATATGTAGACTGCCTCTGAAACTTCATGTAATAGCACATCTCTAGAGACAGGGACATATTAGAAAGGATCTATGTATATCCTGAGCTTCTTCTGTGCTCCTAAATTTTTGTTTCTGTGAGAAGGAAATAGAGGCAGAAGAATTCAGCTTCCCAGAACTGACTTGCTGGTATTTTTGCCTCCCTTACAGACTGTCATAAAGTATCCAGACCTTACTCCCAAATAAATTTAAAGTCCTTGTAGGTGTTTGTGTGCTGCCTCTTTTCCCTGGAGATCTTGTTTCTTAGCTGAGCATCTCAGTCTGTATCCCACGTGAATAGTTTGAGAGGGGAAGAAGTGATGAAGTCAAATATACAACAAAGCGGATTTAATATGGATATTTGTCAAAAGTTTGTACACTCGTAAAAATGTACTTTCAAGTAGCAGAGCTTGATATCTCCCACTGTTTTTCTGCTTTTTTAATCAATTTTCTTGGAACAGGTTGCCTAGCGAGTCTGTGAAACCTCCATCTTAGGTTATCTGGATGTAGAATTTGACCAGATCTGAATTCAGAGTTGGCTTTGCCTTCATCAAGGCATCAGGCTAAAGACCTCCAGAAGTCCCTTCTAATATATATCTTATATATATCTTAATATAATTTTTCTTCAGTTGCTGAGGAGAACCCAGTTATTCCTTTTTGTATTTGTTTTAAACTCCCTTTGCAGCTTTGGGAGCTGTGTGCTTGAATGTTTGCCCACTTACTATGTGTGCTGAGTTGGCACCTTTATCAAATCTCAAAGAAATAGTGCTCAAATTTGTTAACCGAATGTGTATGGTACTGCAAATAGATCATCCGGGAATAAGCTAAAGCCAGTGAATACTGTTGTTTCCTCTTATTTTTGATACATGTATATAAAAACCTGGAGAACAGAAATACCTACCTGTAAAACCAGTGCAGACTGTGTTTTTAGTTTGCCTGCATCTTCTGTCTTTTCATGACTTATCACTTCATTAGTGGGCTGTCTTGCAGCCCTCCTTTAGAAATAGATGTTAATGGGGTTCCTAGGTCTTGGGAGACAGCCAGCCTGATGGATGAACCTCTCTCTGACTTCAGTAAGTCAATTTGACTGTTCTTTCAAGTACCATTAACGTGAGAGATGGGTTCGGATGGATGGATCCAAAGCAGAATACTCTGATTTTTCTAGTAGCATACTTTACTTGGCTCAGTATAAAGGGGTATGATAGCATGTACTTTTTGAAATTGTACAAGATATTCAGAATTGAGTACATTCTCAGATCAGAAGGGTCAGGATATGGATGGGGAGAGGTAGAGATATAATTAGTTATGGAAATGATGCCCGTTGCACTTTTCATTTGATTGCTTGCATATTAGTATGTGTAGAACATTAGCTTGTGTGGAAAAAAAAAATATTGTTGACAATCTTTCTGAATTTCTGCCTAAAAAGTACTCTCATTCTTCACTCAGGTGAAGATAGTATGCTATGTTTGTTTCTGCACTTAAAAACATCCTTAAAAATGCATTTTTGCAACTAATGCATGTGTTCTTGTAACCTATCTGTAAAAAATGTTGGCTGATATAATCTCAAAGCTTCACCAGCAAGGGCTGTAGCCACGCTGCCCAAGTCGCAGAAGGCAAAGGCAGGGACTGGGAGAATGAAGAACCGCCCACTGTAGGAGATCAGGTTCAAGACCATCTAAGGAACCTGAAGGTGCACAAGTCCATGGGACCTGGTGAGATGCCTCCGCGGGTCCTGAGGGAACTGGCGGATGAAGTTGCTAAGTCACTGTACATCGTATGTGAGAAACTGTGGCAGTCCAGTGAAGTTCCCACTGGCTGGAAAAGGGGAAACATGCCCTCCTGCCCCCATTTTTAAAAAGGGGAAGAAGGAGGACCTGAGGAACTACAGGCTGGTCAGTCTCATATCTGTGATCATGGAGCAGATCCTCCTATGAACTATGCTCACGTACATGGAAAATAAGGAGGTGACTGGTGACAGCCAACATGGCTTCACTAAGGGCATATTGTGCCTGACAAATTTGGTGGCCTTCTATGA
>VXBL01003104.1:419108-477520 GCA_013400195.1 Aramus guarauna
CTCTGGTGAGAGCCCACCTGGAGTACTGCCTCCAGCTCTGGGGCCCCCAAAATAAGAAGGACATGGATCTGTTGGAGCAAGTCCAGAGGAGGGCCATGAAGCTGATCAGAAGGCTGGAGCACCTCTCCTATGAGGACAGGCTGAGAGAGTTGGGATTGTTCAGCCTGGAGAAGAGAAGGCTCCAGGGAGACCTTATTGCAACTTTCCCATACCTGAAAGGGCCTACAGGAAAGCTGGAGAGGGGCTGTTTACAAGGGCATGTCAGGATAGGACAAAGGGTAATGGCCTTAGGCTGAAGGAGGGTAGATTTAGATCAGGAAGAAATTTTTCTCTGTGAGTATGGTGAGGCACTGGAACAGGTTTCCCAGAGAAGTTGTGGATGCCCCCTCCCTGGAAGTGTTTAAGACCAGGCTGGATGGGGCTTTGGGCAACCTGGTCTAGTGGAGGGTGTCTGTCCCCACAGCAGAGGGGTTGGAACTAGATGGTCTTTAAGGTCCCTTCAAACCCAAACCATTCTGTGATTCTATTTAGGCAAGTTGTTCAACTAGTTGCAATAAAGGTTAAATGATGGATTTTTTTTTTTCTTTAAGAAATCACTTGGTTTTGGTTAAGGATTCTGGGATGAAACACATTCAGAGAAATACTGATCCACCAAGACAAAAACTTATTCTATAGATACATGTATGTGTTTGCTGAAAACTTATTCAGGAAGGTTTCTCAGATTCAGGGTAGCACTTCTGGATTGGTACTAAGGATCTGTTTAGATCCCCCAAGTTCCCTTTGGGATGCCAAACCCTGCTGTTTTGGAGGATTGGCTACTTATTCATTTCCATGGTTTGCCACATACCCCAGGTCACTTCAGGGAACATCGAGAGACAGGGTGTTTAAGCTGTAGAGGATTCTCAGGTGTCAGTCCCTGTTAGAAGGGCAAAATGGTCTGTACCCTGACAGCGTGCTCAAGTCCAGTGGGCAGAGTCTAGAGCTTAGTACTGAATCCAGCAGACCAGAACTCAGGTTCATAGGCTGGAAGATTCCCAGAAAAGGGAGCTTGGGTTACTTCATTGGCAACTGCTTGTTTGAGTGGTTTTCAGTATGTGTGAGGCTCAAGGTGTCTGGTATTCACCTTCTGCTCTCTTGCTGGCAGCCTCTGGGACTCAGAGGGTCCTGTTGGCCCAAATATTGCAAAAGGGATTTGATTGTCCAGGTGGCTTCTACAGTATCCCGGACACTGGGATTTCTGAGACTGCTTTTCTTATTTTGAGTGTTCTGAAAAGATACACACTGAGGTATACTTGCATACTGTAATGAGCAAGACCATGTGATTTTCTAGTCTAGTTTAAAAAGAAAAAATCCTTCCCAAAATACAGAAGGATAGCCTTTGTGAATTTTAGAATCCAAAAATATGACTCTGTATTAGATCATGTGTTCCCTGCTCATGAGCACAGGGTTGTTTTCTATTGTATGTCCTCAACATCCTGGGTCATTACAAAATTTCTTTGCATCTTCTAGTCTTCCATTTAGATTAGGCTGCTGTTGCCAGTCTTGTGTGCCCCTCTGTACATTCAGCCTTTGCTCCGTCATAGCTCACTGGATTATAAAGCACCTTCCACACCTATGAACTAGTTTTACTTCTCTAATGAATGCATTTTAAGCTTTATTCCAAAGACACTTCTTCATAGGCTTATAGTGCTTGTCCTTCGTGTGCTTATTTGCCACTTCCGCTTGTCTGTGCCACAATACTACATAGAAACTCTTGGTGACAGATTTGCAAAACTATGCATGCAACTTAAATTCGGAGTGGTGCTTTCTATTGCATTGTAAATACATAGATGTCAATTGTCAGTTCTGGAGGCTACCACAGTATTACTCCAGTCTGTTTGCCTCCTGGTGTGTAGAGAGAAGATTATTACTTAGTTACTGGTCTGTCTTGTATCAGTTTAAACATCATGCTTCTACACGTTTCACGTCAAAATGCAGACTGAGCCAATACAGTTTTGACAAACTAGACAACTGATTTGAAGGCTAGTATAAGTGGTTTTGTTAGGACAGAATTCTCGTATCATGTAATGGAAGTAAATTAGCATTTGAGAAACAGGGATCTTTTAAGATTAACTATGACTGAAAGACTAATGGTATCCTCTGAACTTGAAGGTTTTAGGGGTAGATTTCTGAAGGTGCCATGTGAGGCTTTCAAAAGCATGTAGGCATCTATTTCTTACTGCAGGCTTGAGGGAATTAAATTATGATGTTTCTCTGAAAATCTCAAAGTGCTGTGTGGACCTTTAGGAGTCCAGCTATCTGGCTCCAGTGAAATTTGCTACATGTTCACATGTAAACAGTATGATTTATTAATTCTTACTTAACAAAATTTATATTGGGAGAATGTTTAGATATTTCACTACTCATCTTCTGAATACCTCTACTGCCTTTCAGATGCAAATAACTTGCATGTTGTGATGACAGCATATAAATTCAGCCTGACAAAGAATGTGTTACTACCTGCAAAACTTCTGTCTAGCTTCAGCTTTTCTCACCCCCAGCTGTTCATGGCTCCTGCACAAATCCATGCAGATCAGAACTGGTTTGAGCTCACGCTCCGAGAAAACTTCGAGAGATGTTAAGATATCCTTCCTGGGCTATATGTCTGAATTGTTAAGACCACCAGTCTTTATAGCAGTCTTTAGTTCCAGCTCTCCCGATCTGGAAATGCAAATATCATTGTCTGAAGTCAGTGGAAAAGATGGTTTGATGTCCATACAACCAAGAGCTCAAATTATGCCTTCAGTGGCAGCAGTGCTGTCTATATCTTGGAAGGATTTTTCTCTATCAAAGATTGTTCTCAGTGTTGTATAAGCAATTTTTAAAAACTTGTTACTACTTGATATCAAGAGGAAATACTGAAGAGTATTCCTAAGCTTTTTCAGTGAGCTGATTATTAAAGTATATTGATTATTAGAAGTGCCTTTTAAGAGTGCTGGCATTGATAACTTATTCCCATGGAAAATTATCATGAAAAATCAAGACTTAAAATAGCTTCAGCAGAAAAATAATAAATAGTGCTGGCTTTTAAACTCTGCTGTAGTTAAACTGTAGGGTTTCCTTTCTTCCTGATCATAATGGTTGCTGAAACCAAATGTGCTATTAAGAACTCAAATAGTTCTACTTTTGTGTTTACTGCATTTTTCTTTTTCCTCCTTAGCAATGCAGAACCTTCCGAAAAAAGATTTCGCATGAATAGCTTTGTGGCAGACTTTGGAAGACCTCTAGAGTCGGAGAGGGTCTTTTCTCGTCAAATGGCTGAAGAATCCCGGTCACTTTTCCATTTCTGTATTAATGAAGTGGAACATTTGGACAAAGCAAAACAAAGTCAGAAAGGTCCAGGTCTGGAGAGTAATATCCACTTCCAGGAAGTTCCTGGGAGCAGTGGAATGTTTGAGGAGGACCTGAATTGTCTTACAAAATTTAACATTCCAAACTTTGTGAACACTGAGCAGAACTCTTCACTAGGTGAGGACGATCTCCTTATCTCAGAGCCACCGATCATTTTAGAAAGCAAATTGGTCATGCAATCTTCCCATCAGATCCTTGACTGAGAAGTCTTACTTTAAGGTAAACATTCCCATTGTTGTCCAGTTTGAAGCCTTTCTTGGCCTTCTGGTATTTTGATAGAAGGTATTTCAGACCTGTGCTGTTTATTGTATGTAAGACTGGCTGTGCTGACAGAACTCAAGTTTAGACAAGAAGTAAAACACTGGATGCTCTATTCTGATGCTTTCTCTGGTCTAAAACTTTTGCTCAGCATTATTTTTGTTTCCTGTTTTTTTGTTTTGATTTGTTCTTTGTTTTTAAATGTCCAGCTTCTGAAGGATGCCATAATAATTTGTGGACACTGTGAAGGCTGGCACTGGGATGGGAGGGAGGTCTATGAAAACTCCTCAGCCAAGAAAAGTGTAAACCTCAAATTAAGACTGAAGCAAAGAATAAACAGGCAGCCCTGGGGATGTTCTGCAGCTCCTGCCACTCCCAAAAAGGACACCTGAAACTGAGCAGCACAATGGATATCTGCTTGGCATGAACTTTAGCTTCTGATTCCTAACTCCTTTTTGGTGCAGGTTAAACCAAACTTACAAAGCTTCTAGAGGGAATACCTTGCATGTTAAATTGGTTACAGTGCTTACAAAATACTACCACCACCTGCTGCTGAGTAAAAGCAAATTGGTGCCTGTAATTACTGTACTTCAGAGTGATACTCTGACAGCTGCCCAGTGATCACCTGGAATTAGTATTCTACACAAAAACAGTAATTTGATTTTATATTTTTTAATTGCTGATGTAAATGTCCAGTCTGGTAAGTGCAGAATTCAGTAAGTAAATCACAGGATATCAGATAAAAACTATTCTTCTTTTGCCAATAGTTACTATATGCAAATGGTGGTGGTATGCTAAGCTGGGGTTATGCTTTGCTTATAGGCTAAACCTTCCTATGCTTTTTGGCTCTATAAAAGGCCCTTTTTTGACCAGTGGGCCAGTGAAGGACTAGCAGGCTCTGAGTCGAGAGGATTGGCTCCAAAAGCATAGCTGAGCTGCACTTGCTCTGTCTTCTTTTTGTACTCAGTTGGGATGGTGTTGCAACTACAGCTGTTCTCCCAGGAAAAGGCTTGTTAAGGAACTGAATAGGTGTAATTTTAACCTTTAAGTTAATTTTTTTAGAGAAGGAATAAGCTTCTGAACCTTAGTCAGTACTTAAATTATGTTTCAGCTTTGTTCAAGAAATGGGTAACTAATGGCCAAATTTTAGAGCAAGCACACAGGATGCAGAGGAACCAGGTTCAAATCCTTTGCTGGATTTGGGGTAAGAGTGCTCTGCTAGAAGTTCTTAACTGAAATGAAACTAGTGGATTCCAGATCCTGTGCCTAACTGGGTTTTCTTGAAGCTAACCTGCTTTGTATACATGCTTATGTCAGAGTAAAAATGTAGCAATGGCCTGCTGATGCATTCTTCAGACACCTAAAGGCTGATGAATTCATTCTTCCTTCACTTGGCAACCAGAAAAAACAGTGAATGGGTTGTGCATTTAAAGAACACAAGGAGTGGGGGAAACCTCTTGTTTTCATCTCCTGTGTCTTTATTATAAACCACTTATACCTCCATTTCCTGTTTTCAAATGTAATTCCTGCACTACTTCCTGGTGTTTAAAGTAATGGGATTATACTTAAAGCAAAGCAGACTGTTTAAAACTAGCAGATTACTGTTGATAATAGTTCCAAGAGAAGACTGGAATAAATAACTCTGTTATAAATGAGTGTAGCTGTATGGGTTGCAACGTGGGTCTCCAGTATTCTTCTTCAGGTGCAGAAAAGGTTGCCTTTTACAGTAAGTACTTAACCACAACTATGAATGCTGTAGCTGTGGACTTTCCTTTTCTCTTCACAAATCAAGAAATTTGGGAAATCTGCCTTCTGAATGTGGCAACTGCTTCCTGCTAAGGCACCTCAAACAACTGTTAGCTATCTGATGGCTAAGCTTTGTCTGAACTGAAGCTCAATACTGCTCTTGCTAACAAGCTCTGGGACTTCTACTAAATGTGGCTTTTCTAGCCTATTTTTGGATAAGCAAGCTGCCTTCAGTGATGTTTGATCCATTCTTTTTCAATTTTTTTCCTCTGCCCTGCTTGAAAACAGAAATGCTGCTTAAATGAGGGGAAAATCTGTGTCGAATCCATTTCCTGCAATTGAGCTTAAAGCAGTTAAAACTAGGTTTCAAAATAATGCAGGTTTGGCTTTAGAAAAAAGAAAAACTTGCTTTTCCCAGTGGGTTAACCTAAGCTTTTCTTCTGCCACCTTAAATCTTTGTGGCTGTTGTTTTGAGTGCATAACTTCTGCTTTCTGGAGAAAGAAGTATTCACATGTATGGATGCTGGTGACAACACCTACATGAAAGGTATTTAATCAAATCATCAACAGATAGTACCAACTTCACTTATAATGCATTTGAATTGTATTCTTAGTGTCCTTCTGAAGCATGTATTAATCCTGGAAAGTTGTTTAATCATTTGGTTCCTGCTTCTGTTCTTTCCTGATGGTTCTACTTTTTCCATCTTATCTCCCTTCTATCTTTAAAGCCCTTCATGCTGGTTTTAACAGCATAGTAGCCTTGCAGTCAGTCCCCATGACACAGCTCCCATGACTTCAGAAGCACTGTGTCAACAATACAGTCTGATTCAGGTTTGCAAAGGCAAACACAGAAACTGTCTGTGGTCTTCAAAAGCAGTTATTTTAAAGCTGTTCTTTTTCTTTTTCCTTTTTTAAGAACTAGTAGACACAATGTTTTGCCTGACGAGAAAAAGGGATGGGTATAATTACCAGCTTTGTATAACATGTTTAAAAAAATCCAGCTTTTCCCAGAAAACCAGTATGAGTTGGTTTGCTATGAAGTGAATAGAAAGTGACCAGGGTAATCCTTCAAAATGAATACTTGCAATTTAATGGTGTTTGAAAATGAAATTCACAGAATCACAGAACAGTAGGGGTTGGAAGGGACCTCTAGAGATCATCTAGTGCAACCCCCCTGCTAGAGCAGAATCACCTAGAGCAGGTTGCACAGGACTGTGTCCAGGCGGGTTTTGATTATCTCCAGAAAAGGAGACAGATCTCCTTTCAGTCTTCCCTGAACTAAACAGACCCAGCTCTCTCAACTTTTCCACATAAGAGAGATGCTCCAGTCCTCTCATCATCCTCCTAGCCCTCTGATGGAGTCTCTCCAGTAGTTCCCTGTCTTTCTTTAACTGGGGAGCCCAGAACTGGGCACAATATTTCAGATGTGGCCTCACCAGGGCAGAGCAGAGAGGGAGGATAACCTGCCCTGACCTGCTGTCCACGCTCTTAGCACACCCCAGGGTACCACTGGCCTTCTTGGCCATAAGGGCACAGTGCTGGCTCATGGAGAGCCTGTTGTCCCCCAGCACTCCCAGGTCCTTCTCTGCAGTGCTGCTTCCCAGCAGGTCAACCCCTAACCTCTACTGGTGCTTGGGGTTATTCCTCCCTAGGTGCTGGACCAACACTTGCATTTGTTGAATTTCACTTGGTTCCTCTCCACTCAACTCCCCAGCCTGTCCAGATCTCACTCAATGACAGTGCAGCCTTCTCACGTGTCAGCCACTACTCCCAGTCTAGTACTATCAGCAAATTCGCTGCGGGTACACTCCGTCCCCTCGTCCAGGTAGTTGATGAATATGTTGAACAAGATTGGACCCTGTACTGACTCCTGGGGCCCACCACTAGCTACAGGCCTCCAGCTAGACTCTGCAATGCTTATCGCAGCCCTCTAGGCCCTGCCAGTTACTGCAAGTTTTCTTACCGCTTGGGCTATTTCAGAGCCTGTTCTGAAAACTCACTATAAATGCAGCATTTGTGGTAGATTTAACTTCATGGAGAGTTCCCCTAAGATAATTACATATGTTTCTTTGCATAAACGTGTATTCTGTAAGAACTTACTAGGTCAAGTTATGCATTCCAGTTTTCAAAGGTGAATATTTGTGAAGTGTTCTGTGTAAACAAGTTTTAGCTATGTACTTTAAAAACAAAACAAAACAAAAAACCTACAATATAAAATCAGAAAATTCCTGCTCATAGAGAAAAGAAAGGGAAAAAAATCACAAGCTTCTTCACTAAAATGCAGTGATGTAGTCCTTGAGGCTAAAAGATGCAGTGATGTGTATTTGTCATGCAATTTAGTATTATTTATGTACCTGAGCTGTAGATCTTGAATACTTTAATGTTTTTGCCACTCTGTGATTAAAAGAACCCTGCAAAACTCTTCACAAAGGAGGAATTCAAGTGTGCTTTTCCCCTTTTGCCCTGCCCTATCCTCCTGGCAGTGAAAGATGACCAATTACATCAACTGGAGATACTACTGAGCTGGACTGAACTTACTTGGTAGCCTCAGGTATTGTCAGGTAGCAAGGATGGCACAGAGCCAGAGCCTTTCACCACATGTTCCCCAACAACAGCAAGAGTTGGAGGCCTGTGCGTTCTTAATTTTGGACATGAAGTATGTAGTTAGGTGGCTGAAAGGCTGAACTTTACCATTCAAAGTTAGCAGAGGGCTTTCTGTTCAAAAGAGTCAGTGCAGCACTTGATGCATGGCCACCCTTCCCTGCAGAACTGGATTTGCACAGCTAGTGCTAGTATGCAGATCTGGTTGCCTTCTTTTTTTCCCAGAATAGGTTTAATACTGGATAGAGTGGCAGACTTCAAAATGCATTATGTACTAGCAAATCAAGTCTTCATCCATGATAACCTATTTAATTTGTTACATGAAGGATTTTGACAAGTATTTCAGAAAACTTGAAGTAGACCACGTGGTTTATGTCTCTGCCACAAATGCCATGTGAGACCTGATATTCTTCTGCACACACTGTTTTCCTCTCTTGAAGCAAGTGTCTTCTCTAATCTAGGTCACAGAGTCACTCAGCCAGCTGCTCCCTTGAGTTTCTAAAAGCTTCAAACGTGACAATTCAAATTATTATATTCTAGCTGCTTTGCTGTAAACAAATGAATTCCAGCCAAACATAAGGCAATGATTGAAAGAAATGATGTTTAAGATTCTTTTATGCCATTCATTATAATGCCCCCTGGAAATGCATGATGAAATAGTATGGCATAAGGAAAAACATATAGGAAAAATCCTATTACTCTGAAAGATCTCACGGAAATCCACAGTGGAATACAGTAAAAGCTAACAACTTGTTTTGTTAGCCTTTGCTTCCTTTCAGGGTATTTGCCCCTTTCTGTACTGTTAAGACTGCTGGAGAGTCAAGAAGGAAAAACCTTTAGCACAGAAGTTAAACCTTGGGCATCTGATCTCCAAAAAAGAACACCATTACTACAGCCCTTTGTGAGCAGACATGGTCTGTCACTGTGTGGAGTGGTAAACACCGACCACTGAAGACAATGCTTCTGTGAGCGTACCACTACATAAATACCTGTGAGAACAGAATAGAAACCATATTATAACTTAGAGTAATGGTAAATAATACTGTACCTGCTCAGTAAAACAGACTCAGAGAGACTTTAATTTGAAACTTAATTCAAGCTATGCAAAACACCAGCATTTGCTGAGAACTGAATATAAGAATTTTAAAAGGTGTTTAAATGAACTGCATGAACACTAAGGCAACCCCCTTCTTGATGACCTAAGAATCCTATGTTTGAGAGAGAGTTTCCAGCAAGCAGAAATGCTTCCCCTAGGCTGCCCTGTCCTAGGCAGTGCCCTAGCATACCTAGGACATCCAGGTCCTGGCCTCTCTGAGAGCACAAGGGCTGCTGTAATTTAAAAAAAAGCATAAAATCTCACTTCAGGTTACACGCTTTAATAGAGCAAATTGTACAGGAAATAAATGGTAAGTTGAAATTACTCACTTTTATCCTTTTCATTTGCAAGACAGTCCAAAGTCAAGAAAATACAGCATATTTACACATATCTGATATACAAAGCATTATTGTATTTACACGTTTTATGAATACAGAGTAATACTTCATTATTGGCTCACAAAACATCCATACTAAAAATACTGAAAAATATCAGAATATGAAACAACAGAAGATTACTATATTAATTGCCCACTGACCATCATTTTTTATATATATACACACACACACACGTGTATATACACTCTCTCTCACTTTGTGTGTACGTTCAAAAAAAAAAAAAGATAATCCTTGCACTGTTGATTACTGTCTGTGTCTATATGGTATAGTTTGTTATACCACTTTGTTTGTTATGTGTGCTCAGTCACATGCTTGTCTAAGCCAAAATGGGTGTTTACTGCTGGTCCCTGAAGAAGCACAAGACGTAAATCATACACACAAACCTGAAGTATTTCACATTTGACTGAAATGCTAGCTTCAACCATACTACAGGGACCTGAAGAATACTTTCTAGCTTTTATATTCTCTTTGCCCTAAATAAGTATAGTTGATTGATCTATAACATCAGTGTATGTGCTATGGAATTCTTAAGGAGTTGCAATGCTGAGCCTTCAAACTAGTGATTTACTGATTTTATTGTTTGAAAAACCTGTCATTACAGCCACCAAATAGCTATCTACCTTGAATTTTCTTTACTATAAATTGACTGACTTCTTTTTCTCTCTTAGCAGCAGGTTTTTCATAGGACAAGTGTAATGGCCATGTGCATCTTTCCTCCCTCCTCTCCTCAGGAGCTTGGCACCCCTCTGGGTTCAGTGGTTCCTGGGGCTGCGTTTTCTAGGCTGCTGGTTGTTCTTTTCTCTCCAGCTGGTCCATCTCTTGTTTGAAAGAAGGGACCAAAAGCTCAGCACACTAAGTTACACATTAGCGGTGCAGCAGGAATTGCTCCTATGCTGTCTAGTATCTTACAGGCTCTACACTTAGGTGTGTAACTCCAGCAGGGCATAAGAGGAGAGGGAAAAGGCAACGGTCTCTCCAACATTCAGCTTGTTCATTCGTTACCTGCTGTGATGCCTGTCACTTCAGCAGAAGGTTCTATCCACATTCTGTACTTGGGTGGTAGATTACTCCTGCTTAAGCATACTAGTCTCCTTTGTCACCCCTGAAGACTACAGGGGTTTTGTTTATTTCCTGGCCCCTTTTCCAATTTACTCATTATTTTAACTCTGAATTTGCCCACCAACATATCCCTGCAGTTGAGCTTTAGTACGCTTGTCTTCATGTTTGATTGGCCTCTTTATTCTGTAAAGACCACCTATGAAGATGGTTCTCTGGCAGATCCAGAACAGCCCCTTGTAAACATCTTAGTACAGCCTTCCCTTTTAAAAGGGATGCCAATAACTACTTTCGCACTGTCTTTTACAGGCTTTTTTTCATATCTGCCCCATAACAATTCAGCTAGACCACTCTGCGATCGTTCTTTGCAGAGATTTCACAAAGTAAACAGAGGGTAGTTTGAATTTGAGCATCACCAGAGAATGCCTGCTCTGCTCCAGCCCTCCCACTGTGCACAAAGTTGAAAGGGGTCTTAAAGGTAAGGGAAGGTACATTTTATGAATTGGAGGGAGAGAAGCAAAATGTTGGAAAATAGAGGATTTTCATGCCCTACCAAATGAAAAAGAATAACTCTATGTATTAAAAATACAAGTTCAAACATCATATTACTCAAATCGTTCACAAAGGAATCACTATAAGACAAGTCATAAACAAAGTTAAAAATATTCAGACGTGTTCTACAGTGTCTGAAAAAGCATCATGTGGAATTTCTCAATGGTAATTGAGTTTACAGAATAACCTCAATATTCCTAAAATTTTTTTAAAATTGCATGTAACTTTTTCCTAAAGAAATATAAGACATACAATATGATTGAGGTATTGCTCAGTGCAAATCTACCTTTGGACAAGCATGATTCCACGTAAGATCAGAATATAATATATGAGTGTTACATTAATGATTTTCAATAACATTTTCCATATATATAACTTGGAATATTAAAATTCTGCTTCTCTAATCAACTCCTACCTAATCCTGTCTTCCAACAGCCATCCGTCATGCTGAATCCACTGCCATCAGGTGCAGGAATAACAACCCCTTGTTTCTGCAGTTCACGTAAAACATCTAATATTGAATCCAATTCCACTCGAAATTTCTCCAGTTCTTGATTTTTCCGTTGTGCCAGTCTCCGCCACTTCTCAACCTCTTGGGTTTGCCGCACTTCAGTAACATGTTGTGTTAAGTGGGTTGCCTGCAAATTAGAAGGCCAGCATTGTGACTTCCTAGTCAGATACTTGGCTGACGCTGCCTCTTTGCAAAAATATGCCACTACATTAGATTTGATGCTCAGTCTCAAAGCACAATGCTCACGTTAAGTGGAAACCATTTGTTCTGAACATCACAAAAATCATTCTGATAGCAATAAATTCCTTTAAATATTTGCACTGATGACAGAAGGGTAGGATCCATTACTGACTAATTAGCCACAGGAGAATTTAGCTTACCCTCTCCAAAGCAGCAATTAAAAGTTTGAATATTCACGTGGTTCAGCCCCAGCCGAGCACCATGCCGCTGCTCGCTCACCCCTCCCCTGGCGGGATGGGAAGGAGAACGGAAAAAAAGGCAAAAGCCTCGTGGGTTGCGGTAAGGACAGTTTACTGGGACAGCAAGGGAGAGGGAAACAATCAACAACAGTGCTGATAACAGATATTCACAATGGGCGATAACAGAAAGCAATTTACTGATCCCACGACCGCTGGTCCAGGAGCGAAGCTGAACCCTCCCCTCCCCGACCAGCCCCCTGTTATGGTGAGCATGACGTCACATGGTATGGAATAGCCCCCGGCCAGCCTGGCTCACCTGGCCTGGCTCCTTGGGAAATTAACCCTATCCTAGCCAGAACCAGGACAAATATTTAAGATAAAGCTGAGCATGTAACATAAACCCCTCTGTAATCAAAATGAACCTTTTGAATTTCCATTTAAATGTGTTAATTAAAAGAATGCTTTGCAAGAGAAACAAACCAAAGCTGAATGACATGTTCTGGGCTACTACTGTACTTTTAAAAAATTGCAAGTTCTATAAATGATCAGAAAACTTCCTGTAGTCACAAAGGCCTGCAGATAAAAGTTTGCATTAATTTTGACATGAATCCATGGCATAATCCTATTAGATTACCCAAAATAAAAAGTGTCACAAGATATCAAAATCTCCACACCCCTATTAATTGTAATAGATTCTTTAAGGAAAGCTTTATCACCTAAAGGCTGTAGTTACTGTACTTGTAGTCTGATACTAAGGACAACCTGTAATTTCCTTGTTCCACAGTTAGTCTTTCTATATTGTTCAGTTCGTTCTTGTTCATTTGGAGGACTGTTTGGTGCCCCACTGCAGATGATTAAAGGTGCAAAACTAGGAAAAACAAACCCCAAAGCTTAATACATAAGAAGGCTAATAGCACCTGGAAAAATTAAATTACTCAGTAGCAATTGTTGCACATACTATTATTTCTTTCTTTTTTTTAAATATGTGACAAAACATCTTAGTAAATGCTGTAGGTCAGGTAATGAATTCAATGGAGACAGATCACAGAGCGGGCAGCAGCAGACACTTTACAGAAATGGTAAAGAAATTCTCAGATTATACAAAAGAAAATGAATAGCATAAAAAAGTAACTGTACTAACAGTTGCCTGTAGCAGGACAGAATGTGAACAAAAATAATAAAATCATCAGTGGCAGCATGGTTCGGTCTGAAGAGAGTGACTTGTCTTATGCACAGTTCTTTTTGGGAAGAAAATTAAATATCTGATGTAGAAATGAGAATAAAACCTTCTGCCACAAACAGTTCTGTAATAAAAGTGTATTGAGATCTGGTTTCAAATCTGTGGAACACAAACTAAGAAATACTACAGGTTTGATGATCTTCCAGTCCAACTATCCTTTTTTGACTTCATATATTTAAGTAAAACCTAAGTTAAAAAACTAACGAGATGGTCAAATATTTAAGTGATGAAAGCATTGAGAAAAAAAATCTCTTTGAACCAGAAAACTGTTTCCAGATGACAGAAGCTCCCTAGACAGATGAAAAAATCAGGATGGAGGCCATGACATAAAATAAAATAAAAAACAATGCAAAATTGTTTTCCTCATTCGAATGACACAAATGTCAGATACAAGAAGCTGCATCACCAAGATCCAACTGTCAAAATACAAAATGTTTAGTTTGTGGAGGATAAAGGCTTTTTTTTTGTTATTGTTTTGGGTATTAAAACCAATATGTGGGAAACTGCTGCAAGATGTTTCCACACTTTTAATGCAGCTTTTCTGAATGGGACTTCTAGGACTAGAAAATAAAATTACAGTTCAGTTGATGAATATATCATAGCTCAAACTCTGCATTACAAACTCTTGCCATTTTTTTCAATAGCTAGCTTACATAGTGTAATTGAAATACGAAATAACCGAAGGATAGAAGGGACTTCTAGAGGTCACAGGGTCCAACCCTCTGCAGAAGCTGCGAGGAAGTTACGTACCTGATAGGCAAGTCACGCACAAGTAATCCCAATTCCCACAGCAAGGCAGCGCTGACTAGCACGGCAGGCGCGCTCCCTTGCATCAGCAGGCACCAAAGACAAAACCATGGCTGGATCCAGAAGTACTTGCCCTCCTCCAGTGTGGGCTAAACAAGCCCAGGCAAATACCATAAAATAACAGTTAAACCAATAAATTGCTCTTGAGAAGTAAATGCAGACAGGCTATAGTTTACCTTTTGAATTTCTTGCTCTCTTGCTGCGTGTCTGGTTTCTATATGCTTGATTTTCTTTTCCAGGCACAAGAAATGTTTCATTTCAGGACTCTGGCTCTCCTTAGCCTCTCTCAGTTCTTCCAACAATTTTGTCACCTACAGTTTGAGAGAATTGATGAAAATTGTAATCATTGTGTTAAGTAGTGTGTAAAACAGATTTCTTTCAAAGCGTTTTTGCGTTGTTAAATCATTCCATTCAAAAGCTGCAGAAAGGAAGACCTAAAAGAGTAATCCCTTTTATTCAAAAGCTTAAACAGGGGCTTAGATTAGGATCTTTCATTTGTAAGAAGTAGCGGGAGAATATGAAAATACAGTCCTTTTCATTAAATCCAATCCTGTTTGTAGTATGTTATGAAGTGATAATTCACAGAAAATTTTTATACTTCTAAACATACTAAAAATTAATAGAAAATATTATGATTAGATGTTCTAACACAATCCCTTCTAACACCCTGGATAAAGATCAGATACAAAATGTACCAGTGTATTTCTAAGGAATAAATTAAGAAGAGACATGCTGCTAACACACATGATTACAAACTCCCTTTGGTCTAATAACTGCCAGGTAAAATCAACTCTACCAAAGACTTACAACTGATTTCCTCATCCTCCAGAAATTCAGGTAAGTTTTCTTATAAAGCTCTACTGGTTTCTTCTCATTCTTTGCCTGTTTTGAGTAATTTGGTATTTCTTCACTGAACATCCTTGAGCCTTTTTCTATCTCTTTCTTCATGTGTATAAGTAAACTGAAGAAAAGCTTTGAAGTCTTTATCCTTTATTAGAACCCTTAGCTTCCCTTACCCAATAAATCTGCAAACTGCTGACCTCTTTGAGCACTCAGCCATCCTCGGCTCTCTGCTGCTGAATTCAAGTAGCCGGAAGCATTGTGCACTTCATAAGAGATGTCGTCCCTCTTACTGAGGAGCAACTCCGAGGTTGCCTTACTATTATTTCAATTTTTTAACGTGGTTTTCTAAAATAACAAGGCCTATGTTATTACATTTTTGCCCGTCCATTACTGCAGCAGTTTTGAAGCTGTGGACCAATTTCAGCCATGTTTGGCAGAGGAGCAGATGTCTTTGTTTTGGAAGATCTGTGAAAATGAGTGCCTGCTGCTCATCTGCTAAGTTGCCTCACTTAGGGCAAGGGCTGATGCATCATCTCAAGTACATAATTCAATACAACAAAAATCATGGAGGAATGATGTCACGAAGGGAAAAAAGCCCCAGGAAAAAATGGGCTCCATATATTTTGCCAGCAACAGAACTATGTTAAATACAATGCTGTCCTACAGGGAAGCGGTTATACAAGTGAAGTATAGAGTTAATGAAAAACACCCATGAACAGCATTTCTGAGATTAGTAATCAAAGAACAATGTTCCAGTGAGCCTCAGAAAAAAAGGTTGCCTTTTTTGAGGTACCACCGTTTCAGACAGAGGACTCTTAAGCCTGTTACAAATGCTAGTTGTTTTCCCTGTCATGACTAATTCCATTTGCAGGTTTGTTGCCTTCGTTTTCCAGCTCAACTTATTTAACCATTTAATACTCAAAATGTATTTTCTAAGCAGCACAGCAATCATGCTAGAGGGTAAAAGCAAGGCTTTACTTTGATACTGCCCTCTGTATAGTCTTGCAATGATTTTTGTAACAAAGGCATTCTATTACATTTTCTTAAATACCAGCACCTCGAACTCAGCCTGTACCATGCAAGTCAGATAGGATGATGATTCTCTTCACCATCACTATCATTAATAATCTGTAAAGCAAATAGGCAGAGAAGAAACAAAAATGTTGAATAACATTTGTCTCCTCGTACTCTTGCCCTGTTTCCCCAGGAGGAAGTATTATATGGACACTGAGATTTGTTGAGTGAAACAAGCTTTGTAGGGAAAGGTGACATCTACCATTAGATTTGTAATATGAACACAAAGTCTCAGCCTTTATTCTGCAAATACAGAGCTTGTTTAACAGGAGATCTTTTCTCTCTCCCTACAAACCCTCTCTTTTCTCTAAATACCTCACAGCAGAGGTGGAATTTTACATGGATAAGATAAATACTGAATGAGTTTAGTAAGATCAAGATTAATTATATTAAGTATGTACTAAACACACACTGATACTTCTCTCATTTCTTCTAAACAAGGGCAGCAAACACGATTAAATGTCTGGAGTTCTCAGTCCCTTACAGAAAAGCAGAATTCTTTTTAATAACTCTGCAGAACATGTTAACATGACATGAAATTAAGTGAAAATTAGCAATGGAGATCAACAGGATGGTGAATGAAGCATAGGCACAATGCTAAGAGAGGCTATAGCCTCCCCCTGAACAGGAGGTGATTAAAGAAAAAAAAAAAAAAAAAAAAAAAAAAAAAAAAAAAAAAAAAAAAAAAAAAAAGAAAAGGAGAGATTGGCACCACTTCAAGAAGGACAAAAGCACAGCCAATGGTTCAAAAAAGCATGAGCTAAATGATAGACACTAATTCTACACAACATTAACCCAAAAATGAAAACATGAACAAATATAATTTTTAGATTATATGCTATTAATACAAGTAGATTAGGAAAAACCTAGAATACCCCTCTCAAAACCCAGTGAATTTCAGAAGAACTATTACAACTAACCTCTTCTTAAAAGACCTCAAGTTTCATAGATATCAAAGGAGAAAACCAAGAATGTAATTGCCTAAGTCAGTTTTATGGCAATGAAGGGTGAAAAAAGGAAGGCTTTATCTGAACAAAGAAATTGAAAACAATAATAAAATATCCTCTTAATAAAGAACAAGTCCTGCAGTCTATTTACTACCCATCACAACTCTCAAAGAAGAAGCTATGAATGCTTGGATTAACCTGCTGATCGATTTTCATACAGGTGTCAGACATTTCTAACATTAAAAATAGTTTAAAATTATAAAAATCAAAGGATGTCAAAGTTCTGCCTTCTGTGCTGTGTTGTTCTCTTGTTCACATTAGGAAAACATTGCATTCTCAGACATAACTGATGTAGAAGCAATTGAGAAAGAACCTGTTTCTAAGATTTATTTTACTATATATTATTTGTGGCTTTACAAGGATGAAAGTGAAAACTCTTACTAGAATAAGCTACCCCCAATCCAAATTTAAATATACCTCCTTTTGTAGGAGTTTCTCTCGCGTCTGTGAAACTAGAAGGGCTTCCTGATGTCTCTGTTGTTCACTGATTTGTTCTTGGAGATGTCTTATTAATATCTAGAAAAAGATTAAAAATATTCTTCATTAACATGTGAACATGTTAACATGACATGCCACAACCTGTAGAGAAAAAATAATCAGCATTGTAGTACTGCAGGGATAAGTGATGCATCTATTAACAATACTACCTCAAATACGTGTGCGTATCTGCTGTTTAACAATCCACGTAGAGGATTCTTCAATAACACATGTAACATATAAAGTATATGAAAACAAGTCTCAATCTTCAAATACTTTCCTCAGTTATAAAGTTCTGAGATAATCTGAATGTCGCAGCTCTTCCTACCTTCACACCATGTGTAAAACTCCTCCCAAAATTTTAAGGCACAAATATAATCACAGGCCCAGGTCCTTGCGAGGGACTTCAACAACCCTGATACTTGCTGGAGGAACACCACAGCACGGTTCCTGGAGAGCACTGTTGACAATTTCCTGACCCAAGTGACAGAGGAGCCAGTGAGGAGAGGTGCTCTGCTGGGCCTTAAACTGACAAGGAAGGGTTTGTTAGGGATGAGAACGTCAAAGGCAACCTTGGCTGCAGTGACCATGAGATGGTGGAGTTCAGGATCCTGAGGGAGCAGGCCAAAAAGCACGATCACGACCCTGGACTTCAGGAGAGCAGACTTTGGCCTCTTCAGAGATCTGCTTGAAAGATGGGATGGGGTCCTGGGGAGGAAGAGGGACCCAAGAAAGCTGGTTGACATTCAAGGATCACCTTCTCCAAGCTCAAGAGCAGTCCATCCCAACAAGCAGAAAGGCAGACAAAACCACCAGGAGGCCTGCATGGATGAACAAAGAACTCCTATCAAAAACTCAAACGTGAAAAGGAAGCCTACAGACAATGGGAACAAGGACAGGTAACCTAGGAAGAACATAGAGACACTGTGAGCTTGCAGAGATGTGGCTAGTAAAGTCCAAGCCCAGCTGGAACTGAAACGGGCAAGACTGGCAAAGACAACAAGAAGGGCTTCTCTAAGTACCTGAAGTGGCAAACAGAAGACTAGAGAAAATGTGGGCCTGCTGATGAATGGGCAGGGGCCCTAGTGACACAGGACATGGAAAATGCTGAGGTACTGAATCTCTTCTTCACCTCAGTCTTTACTAGCAAGACCAGCCTTCAGGAATCCAAGGCCCCAGAGACAAGGGAGCAGGTCTAGAAAGGGGAAGATACACCCTTGCTGGAAGAGGATCTGGTCAGGGAATACTTACGCAAACTGGACATACATAAGTCCATGGCCGTGTCGGGATGCAACCACGTGTGCTGAGGGCAAATGTCACTCCTGCCTTCAAAAAGGGCAAGAAGGAGGATGCAGGGAACTACAGGCTAGTCAGCCTCACCTCCATCCCTGGGAAAGTGATGGAAAAACTAATCCTGGAAACGTGGCAGGCACATGAAGGGCAAAAAACTGGTCAGAAGTAGTAAGCGTAGATTCACAAAGGGGAAGCTTGACCAACCTGATAACCCTCCATGATGAAATGATCAGCTTGGCAGATGAAGGGAGAGCAGTGGATATTGCCTACCTGGATTTTCAGTAGTAAGGCTTTCACCACTGTCTCCTGTAAGATCGTCTGAGAGAAGCTGATAAAGTACGGTTTGGACGAGCAGCGAGGTGGATTGCAAACTGACTTAAATTGCTGTGGCAGAGGGTGGAGATGAGTGTAACGAAGTCTAGTTGGAGGCCAGTAACTTGGGGGGTGGGATGTGTAGAATTGTCAATTCTGGCTCCAATCCTGTTCAACATCTTCATTAATGATCTGGATGATGGGGCAGAACGTACCCTCAGCAAGTTTGCTGATCGTATAAAACTGGGAGGAGCAGCTGATACACCAGTGGGTTGTGGTGTTATCCAGAGGGACGCCGACAGGCTGGAGAAATGGGCTGACAGGGACCTCATGAACTTCAACACAGGGCAGTGCAAAGTCCTGCTCCTGGGAGGAACAACCACAGGCACCAGGACAGGCTGGGGGCTGTCCAGCTGGAAAGGAGCTTGGCACAAAAGGACCTGGGGGTTCTGCTGCAGACACCAAGCTGAACAAAAAGCTAACAGTATCCTGGGCTACATTAGTATGAATGCTGCCAGCTGTTTGGGGAAGGTGGTTTTTCCCCTCTACTTAGCTCTAGTGAGGCCACATCTGGAGTGCCATGTCCAGTTCTGGGCTCCCCAGTGCAATAGACATGGAGCTACTGGAGAGAGTCTGTAAAGGGCCACTAAGATGGTGATAAGGGGACTGGAGCATCTCTCATATGAGGAAAGGCTGAGAGAGTTGGGACTGTAGCCTGGAGGAGACAAGACTTAGTGGAGATCCACTATGTCATCAATGTTTACAAATATCTGAGGAGAGGGTGTAAAGACAACAGAGCCAGGCTCCTTCCGGTGGTATCCAGTGACAGGAGAAGCAGCAAAGGGCACAAGCTGAAATATAGGAAGTTCTGTCTGACCATAAGAAAAACGTCTTTACTGAGGGTGACCAAGCACATGTTTGGGTCTCTAAGCCGAGAGGTTGTGGAATCTCCCTCCATGCAGATATTCAAAAGCCATCTGGAATGGTCCTGAGCAACTGGCTCTAGATGACCCTGCTTGAGCAGGAGAGGTGGACCTGTTGAGCTCCAGAGGTCCCTTCCAACTTCAGCCATTCCGTGATTCTGCAAATATGGTGGGCACAGGCCCATTTTTAAAACAATAGACCCTACTTCAAAGAAAGATAAAGTTCATAGTAATCTAGAAATAAGTAACTGTAACAGACATCTATATGTAATGAATGTATCTACTGTATCTTACCTCTTGTGTTGAAATTCTGCTGTTTAGTTCAGCTACTTTAGAAGTGGAATGCTCCTTTGCATGCTGGCAAAGAATCTTCTCCACTTCCCTCTGATGGGAAGCTTTCAGAGATGCGATGTATTCTGCTGTGTCTTCCTGTATCCTGAACAGAGTGAGAGGAAAAGATGATGCAGTAAAGCAGCTACAGACAGTTCTTAAAAAATGCAGCAAAGTTTCTCACTTGAATATATAAAATATCAAAAACATCAAAGGCGGCATGTCTGAAATTTTGTAACAAAACCTCACAAGATAGCACCACCACCACTGCTCTGGAGGGATGACCAGGTGTGAAGCCTATGATGTTGGATGTGTGCCTTGTTTAACTAGAGGCAGCTATAATACAGAAAACTCAGCCAGTCATCTGGTTTTGGCTCCTTTTATTAAAGAATGGATAGAAAATAGGTGCTTTTAAATGGTAATTCAGCTGTCCTACTTCAGGTATCTATTTCAGAACAGAATGTGTTGCAATCTAAATATGCCAATTTCCTCTACTTGGACTATGAAGGGATCTAAGGGAGATCAGATGAAGTGTAAAGCTTCTACAGTTGGCCAAGTAAATCCCACTGAAAGCATAGCCCAGTTTGAAGGAAAGTATGTGTACCAAATATTAATGCTATACAACACAAATACAAGGCATCAAAGATGCCGCAATTTATACAGAGATCTTTTTACTCAAAACCATGATGAATTGTAGTATTAATAAAAAGGATTAATAAAGGTTTGCCTGTAGAAAGAATCATGACAGTGCACTGCTCTGAAAAGAACAAACACCCCATCCCAAAAAAAACCCAAAACAAAAACAAACAATAAAAGTGAAATTTACAGAGAACATTGGCCAAGTGTAAGTAGCTTCACATATGGCTGAGGTGTTAATGTGTCGCTTCAATCCTGTATCAGTCAACACTTTAACAAGGCTTTTAAAGAAACACGTTTAAGCATTTACCTTCGTATGTTATTTTCCGAATACGCCAGTGTTGCTTGAGACTTCACCCTCTGCTGGTTCATTTCTAGAGACAATCTTTCGAGCTCGTCTTTCAGCTGTGCATTTTCTTGCAGAACTTCCAAGAGATTAGAATCAGAAAAGGTATGTGGCTGGTATATTTTGTCAGTGCTGAAAACGCTTGGAAAGGGTTCACTGTTGCTGGCATTCCTTTTATCTGTTGCTGAGGTATTCTTTTTCAAGATCTCTGTAGAGTTTTCCTTATTATCGGTTTTATTTCTCAAATTATTATCAGACAACATCACCATCCTTTCTTTTTGAAGTTTCTCTACAGTTTTTGTAAGGTCTTGTATTTCTCTATTTTTGGTGACCAGTTCTTCATTTAGTTTTAACAGTCTGTCTTTTGTGTTACCTTGTTTCATTTGAGAGTCTGTGGACTCTAAGTCTTTATTATTCTTTTTACTTCTGAGTTTTAATTGGGAATTTTGGCTTTTAAGGTTTTCAATTTCTGTCTGGAGGTTTTTAACGGTAATCTGATGGGTCGTCTTTAGATTCTGAAGCTGCTGCTCAAGTTCTGTAGAACTGGCTTTGTCACTGTTCAGTTTTGGTGATTCACTCATAAATTTGTAGGCAAGTAGTTGCTCAAGCTCTATAAGTCTTTGCTCATACTGTATCTACGGGAGGGGAGTGGGAGGAGGGGAAGAAAAAGCAGGTTCCTTTAGTGTACTTTTATTATTAGCTCTTCCTATTATTCTTTAAAGTTAGTGCACATCTGAAGCAAGATTTCACAAGACAGAATACACATGAGTATTACTAACAACACTACTCAATCAGTTCAGCATGAAAAAAAAAAAGTGAAGCAAACTTAAGTCTGCTGTAAAACAGAATTACTCAAAATATTCACTACAAAGTAATCCTCTACTCACAATGAAAGCAGTAGCTATGGGAAAGAAAATTAAATTGACAAGAAACTATTTCATTTTTATATAATAGAGTTCTCTTTGGATGTTACCAACTCTGACAGGCAGAGTAACATCTTATTTTAATACAGCAAGAAGTCTTTTTTTTTTTTTTTTTTAATCTGCCATTATGTAATTGCCATGTGTCAGTTTGCAAACATTATTGTCACATGCCTCAAAACTGTACTTTTAAAAATATCTTAAATTTTAAACAGGACAGATTTTTATTTTATTTATTTATTAAATATAGAAGTATGAATTCAGACACACGGAATCTTTCTTCCTAATGAGCTGAGGAGAACCTAACCCATCTTCATAGCTTAGATAGCCTCCAAGGAAAACAGGATGAATTATTCACAGGGAGAAAATGAGGAACAAGTGGCCACCGCTGTCCTTTCCTGTTCACCTTCTCCTTGAAGTAAGATGCCAGACTTCCACGCTTCCTAACACAAGTCTTAAGACTCACTATCATGTAAGTTTTGGACAGAATGTTTAGTGTTCCCAGTCATTCCCTGCAGAAATGCCCGGTCAGCAGCCCTTTGAAACCACAGCCTTTGGTACTGGAAGGAATTAGGTAAGCAGCTCCTCTGACCCACAGGATGAAATCCACTTATCCTAATTGTAAGAATTAAATTATTATGCCTCAAGAACTTGTCCTCTCAGTTTCAATTCTACTCTACCAATTTCAATGCTCTTTTTATGTTAGGTGCTGAAGCTACTGAAATTCTGGTTATAAATTCTTTGAATATTTTTCCCTTGCATGTGGTTTTTGCCTTCTGTTTTCGCCACTGCTCTGTGTTACACCCCAATAACCTTGTGACTCTTAATTGCAGAGTAGACTACTTGACAAGCCTCCAACTTTTACCTTTATTTTCTGAAATTGTTGTTCCATGGCACGGAGACTGTTTTTAGCTTCATCATCTTTACCTTCAAGTTCCGTTTCTAACTTTTTTATTCTTCTCTCCAAAAAATCAACTGTGCTTGTTTTAGCTGAAAAATCGTTAGTTTTCTCAGCAGCAGCAGCAGCATAAATCAAAGCAGGCAGAGAATTTGGATATCTTCTTTTTAGAATTCCTTCCATTTCTCTGATCTATCAAAAAGAAAATTAAGTCAGAAGTCAAAATGTTGAAAAGTGAACTGAAGCAAGAGACCGAAAGCTAAAAACTGTCATCCTCTCACTTAAGCTGGGTGAAGAATGAAAACTGGAGATGCATATGTTGAGATTTTTTTACATTGTTTACATTTATGTTATCATTTACAGAAAAGCAAGGTTTGTCATCTCTTATGAATTGACCGAGAAATCATCTTAAACAAAACATTGCTCTGGTCTTCAGATTGTCATATGTCAAATGGACCTTTTATTTACTTTCTTTGCAGTTAAGTTGTATATGGACTTTAATGCTCTTGAAGTATTTGCTTTTTTCTGGACTTACATTCACATTCTACTTTTCCAACTGTTACAGAGATATTTCATAACACTATTGAAATTCTTCTCCCAATAACAGATTACATGCATTTTATTTTGGAGTCTGCAATAAAATAAAACACCTTGCATGCAAGACTTATAGCAAGCTCTTCTTTTACCTATGGATAAGATATTCTTCACATTAGAATACTGTAGAGGCTCTTTCCCATTTGTCCCACATTCCTGCCAAATGCAGCTGCCATCTCCTAAAATTCAGAAAGGCCCACTTCCACCTGACTTTTCCTCAGTAGAAGCATGGATTTTAAGGGCTCTACTCCACCAGTTTTCATGAATCTTGTAGGAATCCAATAAAATTTAAACCCCTACTCCTGAATCAGCTTGGTTGAAATTGGTCACAATGTTAAGGGGTTAGTGAATATGGACAAAAGGAGTCTTAGAAGATAAACAGCAAGCTCGGTGTGCTTTTATCCTCTTGTCCCTTTCCAAGAAACTCTAAACAGTATGTGAATGTTAGAAGGATTTTAAAAAGGGGTGTCTGTAGCTTATTAGAACATAGTAGCAAAAGAGCCCTTTGTACATAAATAACTGCAGCTTTTTGTGTTGAGTGTTCCATAACACAAGTTGCTTTATCACAGGGCTTCATTCAATGCTTTATCCTTATGAAAGGGCTGGTAAGTGTTGTAAGAGACCTTATCTGAAATAAAGGTTAAACGAAACACAGTTCTATTATTGTATACTTGTCGCTCAAGATCCTGAATTCTTTTAGCGTCCGCTGCTCTGTCTCGCAAACGTTTCTTCTGTTGCATGCTCTCATCTCCAGCTTCAGCTCTGAGCTTCTCAACCTATTCAATTTATGAGAAAATAAACTGAAATGTATGTTCAGAAACATTGTCCTGTAGTACAAAAGCAAGCACCTCAAACACACACAATACACTGGAAGTATTCTGCAACTTAAAGCCTGGTAACAGTAATTTCTGTACTAACTGATTCTTCAGGTTCTTAAACTAAGTAACAGCTTCTTCAAGCCACTTAAGATCAAAGGAGCCGAAACTAGCTGCAGAAATCTAGAAGAGAACTTCAGTTATGGGACATTCTTATCTTCAGACCAGTAAATCTGCTTCTTCCTCCCATACTTCCAGTATGCAGACTTGATTAATAAGCTATAATGTACTACAGTACATTACATGAATTCGGGGTGAATTAAGAAAATAGTTTGTGATTTGCAAGGCTATGAGATATAGAAACAGCCAAAAAGCAACGTTATGCTGTGCCTAAATAAATGCTGGCTCTCAGGATCAGGGTTAGGAACTGAATGGCTAAAATTCCTGCACTCCCACAAAGTCTGGCCACGAAGACTCAAAGCTTTACACCAGTCCATCCTGGAGAAAATGCAAATCTTTCATAGCAATGATATGTTGAACACCATTTGATATGGTGGTGTTTAAGGGAGCTCCTTCAGAAGCACCTCCTTCATCTGTCACCTCTCTAATAAAATACTGTGAAAAAATTCCAAGATCAATTATATTTTATCACTGGTAAAATCCTTTATTTCTGTGAATCCTAAGTCAAATCTACTGACAAGCAGGCAATGAAAATCTCAGAGCTATTCAAGATTCATGTATTACTTTTGCTTGCTTTATATTTCAAATGTTCTGGCTTTTTCCTCCCTACTACAGCAAACAGAATTTTCCTATGAAAGCATTTAGAACTGGCACTTAAGAGAAGAAAATAAGTGTTGCCTATGCTACCATGGAGTAAAAAGAAGGAAAAGAGAATGACAAAAGGGATGTTTCAAGTTGTTAATATAACAATGTACTTCCTTTCCTTAGTCAAGAAATTTGCAGGCTTTACGGAAACACATAATTTTTGTTTCCAGAAGCATCATCAAGATGTCCAATAGAAGCAAAATCACATTTTAAGAATTCTGCACTCGCAACTCTCACTGCGCATGCAGTAATACCAATTTTGCATATAAAGACTCCACATTTGATTTAACGGTTATAAAGAGTTTACATGATTTTTTTCTTGGAAAAAAATGAGATTGTTATGAAGAACAGAATTACATTACACTCATCACCAGACAAGAAATAATTTTAAGTTCCAACTTCTTAGATAAAGCTAGATATTATCACCTCCAGTTTTAGTTTCTCAATTTCTTCTCTTGCATCTTTAAGACGGGCTGCATCTTTATCCAGAAGATCTTGATTTTCTGCATACCACTGAAGCCTTCTTTTTAAATGAGTAATTTCCTGTTTGTATGATTCTTCCATAACTTTAAATTCATAGGACTTTTCACCTACAAGAATAAAACATCCTTAGTATTGTTTTATTAGTAATTATGTATTGAATAAGTAATTAGTCAACACTAACCTCAGCACATTTCATACATTTACTTTTTCGACAATCCTGTCACTGCAGCAAAGTTTTAAAACCAGACCCTAATTTAGGTTTTTAAATGCAACAGTATTTGAAGAAAAAAAAAAAACAAAACACAAAACCCAAACCTTTTTTCTCTCATACATAGTAGTACACAAAGTTTACCATGGAACACATTTAAAACAGAATCCCAGGGAGGATCTATTCTTGATCACGCTCTAGTAAACAAATTTTCAGTAACAACACGGATGACAATACAGAATATATTCTTAGATATGTATTGACCGTACTCCTCCCATTTAGGGATCAAGCATTTTGAGAAGAGACATGGAGGTAAATATTACAGCTCTTAGCATTTGTGATGCCTAATATCGCAAGTGAGAGTCCGATTTCTGGCCCTCTCATTAAGAAAGCTAAAGTCAAACTGGAAAGAATTCTGATAAGAATGTTGGAAAAAAAGTCACATGGCATAAGTTACAGGTGAATAATGGGCAAGATCTAAATAGGAGACTAAGATGCAACATAGTCAATCTTTTCTTATGAACAGAATTGTCATATAAATGGAATCATCTGTTTTGCATGCCCAGTGGAAGATGGGCAAGAAATCAGACTTAATAGGCAACAACAAAGAGTATGGCTGGATAGAAGGAAAGGCTTTCTAGTAGAGTGCCAATGGTACTGTAGTGTGTCCTTCACTGTCTGCTTTTATTGGAAGTTTAGACAATATTTGGAAATGGTCTAGATGCATTTGACTATGTAAAATTTTAATAAGAAACAAGTTTTAGTTACATATTTATTTAGTGAAGCACAGAGTAGGCAAAAGTATTCAACAAAATGAAGGTGCTTTACTTGATGTGGATGCAATCTGCACTTTTGCTAAATCTCTCTCCTTCTTTGCTTGTCCCAAGTCTACCTCAAGAGCTTGCTTATCTTGTTTGAGACGTCTTATCTCTTCTTGTAATTTAGTTTCTTCCTTCTGAGTTTTAGAGAAAACAGTAAGACAAGAAAAATTAAACACAACTTGTCATACAAAAAACTTAAATGTGCTTTTTCACCATAGAATGATTAAATTACAACGGTTGTGTCAGATCACAGCAGCAACGAGGTTTTCTAGTTTTGGTATCATTCTCAGGCCTTGCTATAGCAGAGCATGGGAAAACTTAAGCTAAACATTAAAAAAACATATATTTTTTTAAATAAGTCTTACATAACTCTTAGACATAAAAAACATCTGCCTATTCAGAGGGTCAGTAAAGAAAATAGCTTTACGTATTTCTAAAACTTAAGACTGTAGCTTAAATGGACAAATATATTGTCCAACAGTTCATCTTACTACATTCCATTTCTTGCCATTTCCTGCATGCACTCTGTGTTCTGATTGTCCATGCGTGCTCACTAGCAAACCTCACAACTAAGAGGGACAACAGGTCTCAGTCAGTGCCAGTGCACTCGGGAGATGGAGGCCCCTGGTCCTGGGGTTCCACAGGTAAAGGAAGAAGCACCTGGGGGGCTGAGATTTTGGGGCCAGCCAGTAAATAGACCCAGTGTCTAGGGCCAGCAAGGGCCAGCACATGCATGTATGCGTGTTACCTCTAGCGAGCTCCTATCCTGCTCTGCTGAACAGGATCAGGCCATACGTACTCCTTGTGCTTCCAACAGTATTGTTTGTATTTCTGTGGTGCGAGCAAAGGTACTGCTCTCTGCGTTATCTGCGTACCTGACCATGTTAGTGTTGCCTGTGTGTCCCTCTCCATCTTTGGATCTCGTATTCAGTCTCATAGGCTGGACCTAAGGACATGGAAGCGTAGCAGCAGCACCTATGAGGCTGGAACCAAGGGAGCCCCTGGAGTCTTAAGAGCTCAAAGTCAGTTCTATTAGACCAAGATGGCCTCTGCTGGTCCTGAAGCTCACTGGATCCAGATCCTCTTATCACCTACCTAAACAGTTATTGTTTGTTTGTTTTAAAAAAAACCCAACCAAAACCAGGAGCAGCAGCTTGTAATTTATGGTCTAACTATCAGAGAAAGTATGTACCAGACCAGTCCTCCCACTTGCAGTAATCAGAGCAACAGAAGTTCCTGAAAACCTTCAATTTTAACATGACGTTTACTAAACATCCTCCCTCAAAAACACAAGCATATACAGAACTACAGAAAACGGTACATGAGTGAGTAACAAAAGATTCTTTTCACTCTGATGTTCTTTCCTAGAGTTAACTTGGTACTGAGCAGAGATAAATGCTCTTCTGGATCTGTCTTACGCTGGAAAGCTATAGAGGTATCACTACTTTCTGCAAGCTCTCACAGGATATTTCAGAATTGCCAGTAAACATGGCAACACTGCATTTCTTTCAGTGAATCTGTCTTAGGGGATTACTTCTGAGAAGTTCATTTGACGAGACATTTGTGATATACAAGTGTGGCAAATAATTAACACTGTAGGAGAGTAGTATGCTCCACTACTTAATTTATATTATTAATATACAATATGGACAGTTATGAACTTTTTGTAAGGACGCATGAAAACCAGGCTCTATATATACATACCCGTGCTGCTCGAAGCTCTGAAATCAATTCTGTGAAACTCTGATTTCTGGCTGGTTCAGAATCCTGCATGATTCGTGACTGGATATTAGTCTTCTCTAGCTTTTCTCTAAACAGCAACAGCAGAAACAGTTATGCAAGGTGGTGACTTGGCATACTTACAGGGGCACACTAAAAAACAAACACACACCCTCAAAATGGTACCACCAAGTCAATCCATGAAGACTCAAAACAAAGAAAGAAGCAACTATGCAGTACATCTTCATACCAAAAAATTTCACCTGCAAGGTGAAATCTTCTCACTTCGCACAAATTTGTTTGTTGGGACTATACAAGGTAGGGAAACAAAACCTACTCTGCATCAGTGGAACTCACCTACGGGCCTCTTCCGAGCAAAGATTTATAAATTAGGAGTACACACAATTGCTAGGTTTTTTCCTCATCACTAGCACAGGATACAAATCTTACAAGACCTACAGTGCAGTGAATCTAAAGGTTCCTCCACTACCAGGATCTCTTGTGGCCCCTGATCTACTGTGCATCTTACAACAGTATCAAGACATTTTGACATGTGAGCAGAGCCATAATACCAGAACAAGTGTAGTATACTTATTACACATTCTGAAATGAATAAGAATATTTGAATTTTAGCATTGAAATATTCCCCAAATGGAAGACTCTGGTCTTCCCACAGGTGTGTAACATCAACAAGAAGACTAAGAACTAAGTGCCTATAATCAACATAAATCCTCAGAAGAAAAAAAACAAACCCACAAACCCAAGAAACACTGGAAAACATGCACCTGGCAGACTCTGCAGTGATTCTTCATAAATAAAATAATAAACACAGCTGAAAACTCCAGAGATTTTAGGTCAGATGTTTAAATGAGCATACCTTAGGGCTATTAATTCAGACATTAAACACTGATTCTCCTTAAACATTTGTTCCTCATTTTTTTTGTTTTGGATTTGTAGCTCCTTCATTTGCTTGTATAACCTCTCATTTTCCTAAGACAAAGTTCAAAAGCGTTCATAAATTACCATTTTATCCAGTTCAAGAACAATTGCCTATGACTTGCATAGTTTGCCTACTGAAAGAGTGGAAGCAAACACTAAATGTTTTATTACTGAGTTTCTAAAATGGATATCTACTTTCATTATCTTTATGCTAAAGTACTATGTAGTGACCTCTACAATCTTGTCCAAGTGTCTGCTCACTCTGTAGAACCTAGGCCAGTTCCTCTGCAGAGCTTTCCCAACGATATTGTAAAAGCACATACATGGATGGGTGCCGATAGATCAGAGCGCAGCCTGCCCATGCTTCAACCCTCTGGACACAAACCATCACCCATTCAGGATGCTCACAGCTATACTGGCAAGACATTGTGCCTGTACCAAGAAATGCTGCTGAGCACCAGCTGGAAGCTGGTTAAACGAATCTATTTAATTTTACAGCTGCCAGTATGCAAAAGGATTATGGAGCTTGCCTTATCTATTTCTACACTTGACTAAGTAATAAAAATCAGGCACACTAATAAGGTTTCCTTGAAATCAGATCCTGTGAAAAACATCTTAAAAATAAATCTCTCCAGATTTCTAACACTGCTTAAAAATACTAGTTTTCTACTACATTTGAGGCAAAAAGTTTGTGGTTCTTTATATGCCATAAAGTATTTTCCCAGTTCTCAACTGACAAGTCAAGCGTATTTTTTAGAGTTTAGAACAGTTACATGGAATCGTGGAAAAGCTTAGCCCAAACTAGACATGTGTGAAATACTTTTTAAACATGCAATACATGTTTGCCCTGCACACCTAGATTTCATCTACTTTTTAGATAGCAAGATAACTGTTTTCAACAGAAAAGTAGCAACCATTAAACAATTTTGTTTATGAATCTGGCTAGAACACAGCTCAGTATGCTGTGTGGTATACCTGTTGATAACCTTGAATAATGATCTCTTGATCTTTTATTTCTTTTTGTATTTGTGCCAGTTTTTCTTCAGCGACAGGAACTGTTGCTGTATGATGGGTCCATCTCTTTACCTGAGTCAGCTCTTCCATGCTTCTTAACTTTCAGAACAAAAAAGACACACAATTAATAAGAAAGTTTTTTTAGCAATATGGAATTCTCTACAGGACTACACTTCTATAATATAAATAGGTCAGTCCTTTCATTAAGATATGAAAGCAGACCAGTGAGCCAATCTTATTACTGGAGTTTTACAGAAGCATTACAAAACAGGTACAAAGTATAAGAAGTTTGGGAAAAGTTAAGAAAGTTTTACCCTCCCTCTTCTGTTCTGATGTATCTAGAGAGAAAGGTAGAGTGGAATAACCCTGGGAATGTGCCATATAGACAAAACAGCTTTGAAAAATGCATACAAACAATAAATAATAGCTCAATATATGGTACTTATCTATAAGAAGTGGCATTTTTTTATTTTTTTTTTACACAACAGTGATTTTAAACTTTGCAAATAAACTGCTGCAGAACTCTCAAAATAGCAAACTAAAGGAACTCAGGATAACATATTTTATCTCTGTAGGAAAAAAAAAAAAGATCATGTCTTATGGCCAATAAATGTAACAGCGGGTATGCATTTACAAACTAGCAGTGTGTGTGTAAATGTGGATTTTCTGCTCATTAACAACTGTAAAATAACATTAATTTAATTTTCAGAAGCAGTGTTTCTCCTTTTCTACAGTAATGGGATCCAAGATGATAAAGTACCTTACTCTGCAGAACATAGTTTTCCTGACCCAATCGAGAAAGCTCTTTTTCATGCTGTGTTTTTAATTCTACTATCTTTGTCTCCATTTCTTTCTCTTTTTGCAAAACCGTGCTGGTTAGCTGTTGAACCAAATCACGAGCTGCGTTCAGGTCTTCCTCTGCAACTTGTACTCGTTTTAGCAAATACAGTTCTCTATCACAACTTTTGATAGGAGAAAATGATAAATCCTAGTGAATAAAAAAATTCAGGGAAACATTACAGCGAGCTGATTGTTTACCAAAATTCCGCCCATCAATTTTATTTAATTGGCTTGTTTGGCTCTCAGCAACCACATCAGGCAGTTGAAAAGGAAAAAACCCCAACATTCTAACAGCAAAACATCCTGCATTTACTTTAATGAATTACTTTCTCATTTCTGAAATATGTATGAGGAAAACAAGCCAAAAAATAAGAAGAAACAAACACCTCTCATATGACAGCCACTACACAGCTACTAGAATTATTCTATTATGCATCTAACTTTTAAAGCGGTAATGATTTAGGTACTCAATGAATAATTTCTTTATACAGTTTACAAGGAAGAAGGAAAATCCATCATGGTACTGCAAATTCAGTCATCTTGGAAAAGTCAGAAGATGCTGTTAAATATTCAGTGCAATGCAAATAGAAAAAAACCCCAAACAGTAGTACTACTTAACATACATAACAGATTTAAGTAAAAGTTTTATTTAAAAATTTCCCCTTTTCCACCACAAAATAGTGGTTTTTAGAAATTAATAAGCATTCCAGCTTTAAGTATATAGAACCACCCAAGCAACAGAATTATCTGAGCAACAGAAAAGCTGTATGATTATACTTGCGTATTTTAAAAGCAAAAACTAGTATTTGACTAAAGGAAAGTCTTTACTCAATATTTCAGCATTTGCCAATCTTGCGATAATAAAAGTCTTGACAAAATAGGCTGCAAACCAAGTTGTACATACTCTAATTAGGAACATCATTGATTATTACTTACATGCTGATATTGCCTGCAATAATCCACAGCCCGGTGTCCAAGATTATTAACAACTGATTGGCCAGATATAACTTTGTCAATACTTCCCTTCAAAGTTGGCTCATTTGTTGCAGATCTTATTATCCTAGTAGCAAATAAGGCTTCTTCATTTAGGCAGAAAGTAAAATAGAACAAAATTAAATTCAGAATTTAGTGTCCTTTCTAAAATACCTATTCATGTGATCAACTCCTTGGGCATATAAATTAAGTAGTCTACAACTTGAATTTTGAATTAAATATAGAAACTTGAGAGCACTGAGGCATTATGGAAAATACTGTAGTTTTTTTAAAGTAAGGAACTGATGACAAGATAAAACAAAACTCAAGGGAACAACTGAAACAAGTAACTGGAAAATAAATCCTTCATGAAACAAGGTTAACTTCGGCTTTCTGCTCAAGAAGTGGCCAGTTATCGAAGTGTACAGAAATACAGCATATTTCAAGCTATGGTGAAGACACAGCAATTTTCAAAATGGACTTTGGAGTGCAGACAGCATACAAAGACGTGCAACATGTATTTGTTGCATCAGATAGCAACTTGACTGGAAATTGAAAATCAGGGAAGTCCCCCCTAGAGAGTAACTAACATGGAACTATTCACATCTTAGTCTTCTGAAATACAGACAGTAACTACAACTACCACTTAATTTCTGCCAATAGCAATTTAAATTAAGAGCTCCTGCTAAGGAATGTTATACCTGAAAACAAACAGGCAATGACAATTTTCCAAATTTAACACTTTTTACATTTTTCACACTACCCCCTCACAAAGGTTCTCCCTCAGCACTGATGATTAGGAAGTTGTTAGATTCAACACCATTCTCCTCCTAGCTTTAGAGGTCCCTGCGGAATGCATTCTGGTGAGATTAACTTCTGAAGTCACCTGAAATTACTATGGAGAATGGTTACAGCCAGAGAGGGAAGAATGTGTTTGAATGAGGCTAGTGGCCTCATCACTCACTTCACCACCTCCATCTGGCTGTACACCCTCCTATTCTTCAGGGAACGCCACAGCAACGCACTGAGGAACTAAGGTCCCTTAGTTTGACAGCTGCCACTGAAGCATCTCCCCAAGATGGGCAACATAATCCTAAATGGCTTCTCCCAACACTACTTGCAGGGTTTTTAAAAGCATAACATGCTACAAATGTTATTACAGTGTGCTAAAACCTGGGCATCTGTAGAGTTATTTTCCCATGCCTCGGAGATAGCAAACATCATCTGCAAAGACGCTAAACTGAATTATCTGATGAAATTTTTTCACCCCAAAATAAGAAAAGTTCAGTCCTTTACTTGCAGCTCAGCTTTCACAGGACTACATTGCTATTCTCCTTTCCTTAGTGTTAGAAGAGACATGAACAGAAAATAGGACTTTCTTTTTAGTGCTTTCTTTGTACTCTAGGAAAGCAAAGATAAAAAAAAACTGAGAATAGAAACTCGGCATCACACACAGAAGTTAGTACATCAGCAAATCTTTGCATTTATCAGAATGAAAAGTGTAACTTGCAGATACTTATTTTTGAACATCAGCTCTTCTTATGATAGAATTACCTTTAGATCTTGCTCTATCTGAAGGATATTTGGCTTTCACACTGATCTTTTTGGAAGTTTCTTTTGGTGTTTTCTTTTCATTAACTGGAAAAGACTGTTTTGAGAGTGAAGTGGGTTTCCCATACCCAGAACTTCTAACCACCCCATGGGGACCATATGAAGATTTCTTTTTATGTAAAGGTGCTGGACTTCTGATATTCTTGTATAACGTTGGTTTAGTTGTCATTGATTCCGATCTTTCATTCTTCGAGGAACAAGACCGAAGAGCCTGTGACAGAGCAGATTTGTTTAAAACAAGTTTTAGGCTCTAGTGTAATCTGAAGGTAGCTTTCACTACTAGAGGAACATAGAACCAGTTACCAGAATTACACCGCTGTAAGACTCAGGGTGGTAGAAAGCATTATTTTTAACCAAATTAAGTAATTTTGCAGAATTTTACTACTTCAGAAGTATAAGCAGAGCCAGTACAAAATACTTGGACTATGTAATTCTTCTAGGAAGTTGTATTACATTACAGAATCTTTAGCAGGTACCTCATGACTAAAGACTAATCACAGTGAACACAGAAACCCAACGATGAAGAGAGGAACAGTGGCAGGCAGAGGAACCCTACTAAACTTGATCACCAAAACCAGAGCACACAACTCCTAAGGCCAGCAAGTGAGAAAGCTTAGCCTGTTGGCCCTGATGGGAAACCAGCCAAACCATCTGTCTCTCTGCAACACTTTGCAGACAGGAGAAGGAATGCCTAAAGGGGGCTAATTTACAGGATGCAAGGAGAAGGGAATCCGGGGATGGAGGAAGATTTGAGATTGTGTAAATCTTGTTATGGAACGTTTGAGAGGATTGTGACAATGTGCAAAACTTACAGGATGTTTAGGGAAAGGACAAAAACTAGGTAGAGGGAGAGATTAAGGTGGATCAAGTAGAAACAAGTGTGAGAAATAGAGGGGAAATGAAATTAAAGGCTGGTGACGTGACCAGGTTGCTGTTAGTACACTTGTCTGACTAAGCCCTGCATTGGCCATTGCAGTCTCTCCTATGTTCTTACTGAACTGTATTTCTAACTGTCCTCTCTGTACGTATGCTCTCTATTCTGAGCCTGTGTGTGTTTATACATGTCACCCCAATGGGAACATGCGCTCAGACTTGCTACTAGCTTGAGCTGAGGACATGGAACCGCAGCAGCCTTGCACATATTGGGCTGGGACAGGAGGAATCTTGCTGGTCCCAAAGTCCACTCGATTTGGCTACCTCTAACAACAGCAATGGTAACACGAGAGGTTCAAGAAAAACAGCAAGTCTCCCAATTTCTAAACATCAAAGCATAATCAAATGACAAGCAGTCTAAAAATACAGACTTTTTAAATGTATCGCCCTGTAATAAAAATCTGGTTGATACTACTTACTTGTTCAGTTTTGCTGCCTTGTGAAAGCAGGGAGTCTTGTACTGTTTCTTCTCTTAGTACATCAGGCTGTACTTCACTGGTCTGAATGTCTTTCTCAGTCACCCTCTGAAAGTTATCATCATTCACAGCTGTCTGCAGAAAGATGCTCTCTTCTCTGTTAAACTTATTTGAAAAGTTTGTCTCCCAAACCATATTATTCTGGTGCTCTTTAAAGGGCAAGCGGCTGATGAGGTCATTTGCTGTGCTGCCTACCAGTTTCACAGGACTACAAGAGAAAGGAATAAAGTCATATATAATAAGACTCACCAGAGTGAGCGGACCATTTTTCCTTTAGGTATCACCTGTAAAGACTGCTTGAATTTGAAAGAGCTACTTTTAAGAACAGTCTTGCAGATTTAGTCATACAGATTCACTGGCACACTGTGGGACAAGAGCAATTTCCCACCAGTGACTGTTTTTATGGAGGCACCAAACTCAGCTACAAGATGAACACCTGCAAGCATGCAGCTAATGCTAATAAACCAATGAATGGTAATTCCTGCTGGGTGCAGCTATGTAATAAGCTCCCAAAACTCATTTGCTAAGCATAACCTTAGAACTTGGAACCTCCAACAGTTCCAGAGCCCGTGCTTTCTGCTCCAGACACAACAGTTGGAGCAAAGCAGAAGGTAGTATGGAGCACAGGTCAGTAAGAATCATGAGAGTAAGCAGAATAAGAGGATTTGATCTTAGATTATGGAGGTTGGAGAGGTAGGATAGGATGTGGGCTGAAATCCACGTATGGAGGAAGGGAAAGAGCAGAAGACTGGGAAAGCAGAGACCCTAGCTGTGGTAGCTGTGAGAGTGAAGAACACTCCTCCAAATGATTCGGCAAACATTGCTGCTTATCACTCAAACAAAATTTTGGAATCCCTGGTTTAAACCAATTAACCCTTCATATTCATTTTACAATTCACTGCAAATGCCATAATGCCAGTGCAAGACATAATGACATTTCGGTATTTAATTAGGGAAAAAGACAGATGACTTCAGTAAGCTGTTTTTCACAAATAGTTAATGGACTAAAGTTACTACAATTCTTAAAATGCATTCTGAAATAAATACCTTTCAGGCTCCACATCAAAACTTATGATATTACATGAATGTCCTTTAATTGGTTTCATCAATTCTTCCACAGTAGGTAAATCTAATTAGTGCAAAATAAAAAAAATTAAAAAACCCAACAACAAAAGGCTTAGAAAAAATATTTGTAAAAAGGACAATGTTTTAAAATGTTTCATAAATGGAACGTTAAAGATATTACTAGCTTGCTCATTTTACATGCTTGTACAATACACGCCTGCCTTTGAGGTATTTACCTGATTCAATAGTTGACATGTTTTTTGAATAGATGTCATTATTTTGTGAAACACCTTGCACTAAGCATTCTGAGGCTGCCATTGCAGAATCATGCAGTTTTTGCTCGTCAGTATCTCCCAAAGACTGATCAATATGATGGTATGCTTGGTGTAATGCTTCGATGTCACTGGTGGTTTGTCCATAGGAAGTGCCTGTGAAAAATGCAGGCTCATAAGACACACTGCAGGATGTTCTGGTTTGGAGCCTGTGTTTCAGGCCACTGGAGCCTGTGTTTCAGTTACTAGCTTGGTCTATTATGTGGTGAGAATTGTGATTTCAGTTATGAAAAAAAAAAAAAAAATCTAATTTTTACTATAAAAATAAACAGTTTCCAAGTTAATTAGTACATACTAAATAGTCTCATCTGCAGTTAGCATGCCTCTCCACCCCCCTCCCTCACCTCCATGTTTTATCAGTACTAAAACTAAGAGCATATAGATGCCACCAGACCCATACTCTGGATATCAGTGGCATACACTGCTGTACAAAGTTTGATAAGAGAAAGTACATTATAATTGTGTTCAATGCTGTCAAAGAAGAATTTTAGCTATGATAAAAAACCAAAGGAGATGGTATTTAAAAATTAAACTGCAATGTCAAAAGCAACTTTACAATAACCAAGCATAAAAAGGTTTCTTTTTAGCAGAAACATGACTTTTTCCTGATGTATTTCCTTCTCCTTTAAAGATTCATTACTAAAAGCCAAGAGCTTCATGTTCATAACCTAAGAACAAATGAAGACACCAGAGCCTCCTATTCTACTCAAGTAAGATTTGGGCATTTGGGTTTTGTTGTGTGGTTGGTTTGCTTGTTTTAAAGCAACCCTTACCTGCTTCATTCATTTCAATTCCACTGACTTCTTCAGGCAGATAATGTTCACCTAGAGCTACATCTGATGTTTCAGCAGCCTTTTGAAGTTCTGTAGTTGAATCTTGTGAATCAAGTAATACAACTAAAACCAAGAAGATAAATGTTAAAGAAAACATGATTCTCTTATTTATACTCTGTCTGCACTGGCATTAGAAGTATACTAAAGCTTATCTTGATGTACTAAACATGAAAAAAATGCTATATAGATTATGCTAATTCCATTAACATTAAACTGATTAACTGACTGCAAGCGTCAAAATCAGAGTACTGACTAGATGCAATAAAATAAAAAAATTACACTGATGATCACTTTGAAGTGCTAATATGTAGATTAATTTTTAACCATGTCACTCCAACAGACTTCTCGTAGAGCACCATAAAATCAGGTGAAAAATATCAAAATAGTAAAAATCAGGTAATAAAGTTTCAGAAAGTTACATTTGTTATTCTCCTACTGATCAAAGTTTATATTTTACCTTTAGCCAGCATGCCAGTGTTTGCTTCTTCCTAACAAAAATAAAATAAAAAAAAATATTACTTTTTAAATTTCAGGGGGAAAAAAAAATCTGGACAAACTTTAAAAGTTGGTCTAAAACCTAAGAACAGTTCTTAGAACTAAGCAGCTCCTGGTGCGCCAAGAATATGCACTTCTCTAAAACTCTCCTAAGGATGCCAAAAGGTCTCAACACCCTGTACTCTATAAACCCTCTCACAAGTGACTGGGAACTAAATGCTACTCCGCATAAATGGAATAATATTTTTGCACCTTCCTGGTTCTCTTATATTGTAATTTGAGAAAAGAAACTAACATAGCAGTAAGTACATTACACTTCCATTCTATTTGGGCTTTTCAAACATTTATTAGAAATATCACTCTAATAAACTTACCTGAATTTAAAAAAAACCAAAACATTTATCTATTATAGATGAGCATGTGATGCTCTATAGACTCCTTTTGTTAAGAATCAGAATGTGTTCTCCAGGAATGCACCTGATGTGGTCCAGCTACATGTGCTCCACATCCAAAGACCTAAGCTAGATGACAGTGATACCCCCAAAACTGATACAGTGTAGACTTTGGTTCCTCTGTCCAAACTGCTGCTCCGTACAGAACTACTTCCCTCTCAGTCTGTGTCGCTGGCTAGACACCACCTTAATAGCTCCTAGAGAGAGATTAATCACTATTAATTCTGAGGCTCCAACTTGAGCTCATAGTCTGTGCACTCCCATCTACAGTTCTTAATGCACAGGAAGAGTAAGCAGGAAACCCTGTGAAGAACTTAATCCCTTCAGTGATTCACCACAGAAAAACGTGTATCCTTAATAGAACAATATAATCCCAGGACCCCTATATTCTTTTTCTCTCAGACAGCACATATTATCTAAAGGTTTACTATATTTCCAGTTATACATTGCAGAGCTTTTACAATTCATGCAAGTAATACAAACATTTGGTAAGTTATACCTGTTCTTGAGGATTTAAATCAACTCCTGACAGGATGTTTTGATTCACCTGATTTCCCTCAGTTTTAAAGGCGGGATTAGCATCTGTTTCTTCTTCAAAATCTTCACTGTAGCTGCCTGACGAGTAAAATAAACATCAAATAGAATGAATATTCAAGGAAGATACAGCAGTAAAGGAAAGCTGTTTCCTCTTCCCCAATCTCTCGTCTAAGAACAGCTACTGCCACTATTACTCCTTTCACAAAGGCAACAGAAAGGTTTTGAGACTGGGTGTGGTACTAAAACTGCAGTAAAAGCCACACATGTATCTCTAAATCCAAATTAAGTTGGTTTTATGATCAAATATACTTTAATTCTATCTCCTCAAGACACACTTGAATTGATCTCTTTTATTCGATCACTTTCTCTCACTTGGGGTGAAATGACGCAATTCTGCCCTAGCAGACAAAGTACTCCGTACATCCACCTTAACAACTCCAGCAGTTTTTATGCTCAGAATCTGTAGTTCTGCTTCCTCTGATCTGCTTTGGTGGCCCAACAGCCATTCTCAAGAGTAAGCATTATTTAAAAACACAAGTGTGTCAGAGAATGACTTTTACAAGCAAGCCAAACACTTTTCCTTCAGTTACCTAGATCCTTCCACAAGTTCTGATTCCCTGTTGCTGTATCGCTCCCACTCAGCTCCTGTGGTTACAGCCTTCAGTGTCTGCATTTTCTGTCATGCCTAAATCTAGAAGTATTGCAAGACATTGGTTTATAATGTGTTCTTTCTGTATTTTGTCACCAATACAACTGACACACGGTCTAACTCATGTAAAATCTACTCTATGAAAAGTCACTATTTCAGCATTCTCTTTGGTTTTGGACTATGAGAAGTCATATCAGCTGAAAATAGCTTTCTCACACTGACTTAAAACTTACACAGTGCTTATACTATTCCTGCACATGTACGATCCACTATCGCGATTGCTATTTCGTGAAATAGCAGTTTGGCAAAGACTAAACCAAAACACGCACACCACACAGATTGGTCATTCCAGGTATTCCAGAGAAACTGTTTTCCTAAAAGTCAGAAGTGTCAATTTTATAAAACTGACCATAACAATCAAGTAATTTCAACCATTTTGTTAGAAAAAAGGCTACAAAATTGTAGCACTTCTCCTACAACTATCATGATCTGTTGCAGTCTACAGAGTAATCAAGCTTTCAAGGACAAGAGATTTCCTGTGATTAAGGTTTACAAACACAGCCTCTTTATGTTTGGGAAATTTCAGCCTGACAACAGGACCTCTCAAAAGTTCAACTAAATAAATAAATTTGAAAATACAATCTGTTGATTAAATTACAGGAATACACTCTTTATCATATGCTAGTAATGAAGAATGAAATAAAGAGAGATGGCAAGGGAAAGACAAATAAGATGGAAGGAGTGTAGCATGGGAATTTGGGGAAAAAATCAGGTAAGAGTAATACTGCAGATTACAGAGATTAAACTTGGGCATGAAAAGATGGTACAAAAATACAGGTGACAGTTAAGACACTGGTGTAACTCAAACATTAAGACATATTTCAACATCAGGGTAATTTTTTCTTCATTTTTTGATTGACAGTTGGATTTGGTTGGTTGTTTACTTTTTCTTTTCTGTTTGTCTTTTAGGTCACAATAAATTAAAAATTCACTTAAAAAACCCCACAAAACAGTACAAAACCAAAAGCAAACCCCTAAAACCCTCCATTTGAATAACAGCTGCACAGTCATAAAGCAAAGTCAGCCTAAAAGGGTGACAGAAGAACTAAAGATAAATGAAAATCATTAACATGAAAATTACACTAGCTTTCAGATAAATAAAAGCTTTACCCACAACGGTCAGGGTGATATGGGAACAGAAGTCAACTGGTTTATATATTACTCGGAATAAAAAAGTTCAGTGAGGATGCTGGACTGTCTTGTGAATCCGAAACCTGGAAAGAGTCAAGTTTTCTGAGTAGCTCCACAAAGCAACACAGATTATAGAACAAGCTAAGAGACTGCAGGACAATTTCCTCTTTCCAGACCTTCGAATTACATCCCACCACAAACTCAGAGATACTACACTATCCTCTGACACTCTACTGTGATGTTTTCTGAAGACTTTGCATTTGAGCTGGAACACTAATCCATAGCTTTCATTTCTGTTATTCTGTTTAATGAGGTTCGCACAATTCTTAGTGTACACACAATTAAAAAAAACCCCATAAGTAAGAATTTTCAAATGAACAATTTAGAAAGATGGTATTACCAGATTTCTCTTCATGTGCAGATTCTTCTTCTCCCTTTTCAGTTTCTTCATTCCTGAGAAACAAAACGAAAATTTTACTGTGTTCTTGGACAGTAAATAAATATACTTTTCTTTCTAACTCCAAACTTTGGTACTTCTTACAATTAGCAATAAAATTAAAAACCTGAATTTGTCCACCATATCAAATCATAGGTAAGAATCATAGGTAGATGTCAGCAATTATTAAAATAAATATTTCAGTTTTTACAACTGTCCATAGTTAAAATTCTCAGTCCAACTCTTAAAAGTTCTCCCTTTCTGCATTCCTTCCAATATCTACACATTAGCTTCTCAAAGAAATTTTCATCATCAAGTTTGCTTCCTGTTCTGGTCTTCTCACTCTGCATGAACAAAAGAATATAAATCTCTCATTTCTTTCCCCTTTTCCTGTAAAGTTAAAGTTTTGTCCTTAGCTAAAACTCTCCAGAACTTTGACCCTCCAACTGTTTTCATATTGGAAGTTTCCTTTGCACTCAGCATTTTTAGCAACAGCAGCCTGAACTGCCCCTTCATCAGTTTCTCTCACACATGTTTGAACTTGTCTTCACATAACTGACTGTAAGGGGATCGCCCCAGTCCATGAAGATGATGTATCTTTCCTCTACATTCATTTGTAACATCGTGTCTAAGAATTTTTCCTGATCTACTTCCTTGTTATTATCAGTTGTTAACTCTTCATTTAGTTACACTTTAAAATTAAGAATGTTAAATAGACTTGTTACTATTGAGTTATGCACAAGACTGCGCAGCTATGTCCACTCATCACCAAGTCATGCTCTCACCTTACTCCTTCCTTTTATTTATTAAGCTCACTTCTGCCCTTGTTTTAAAAAAAACTCCCAAAACAACAAAATTAACAAAACCCAAGCCAAACCACAACAAACAAACAACTGATTAAAAACTGATTGAAATCATACAGGATGTTGTCCCACAAAATCTCAAGCCATACCCAAGTCACATATGCCCATTAATACAGTGCACAACTTTTCTTCCCTCTAAATTACCGTACAAATGGCGCTAATATGACAGAATCATTGGAATCCAGCTCTTTATTTAATCTTGAATAATCGATAGTAGAGGAAGCTTCTCGTTCAAGTTTGGCAAAGAAGATCTCTTTTTCTTCTTGTTCTTCCAAGGTATCCAATCCAACTCCCGCAATACTTTGATTAGGCCCAGAAGCTAAAACTGAATCTAAATTTCAAAACAAAGAATAAACTAACTGTGGCTGTGCTGTATGTCCACATAGAATAGTCATAACAATTAACAACAACTATAGACAGACTCATAAAATATTAACAGTATCAAATCATCGCAAACTAGTACTAGAAACCTTCAGTTCATGAGATGCAGCTGACAGAATCGAAGAATCTCAACTTGCAATGTAAATTGCTTGTAATAGTAATTTATTTAGATCTAGCTAACTTCATGAAATGGTTGTGCTCTCAGTTCTCACCATTTGTCTCCAGGCTGTCTTTACTTAAGGAGACAGCAACTCCGTTACTTTTCTGAAGCTGCATTTTTTCCACATGCATATTCTCAGAACTTTCTCCTATAGGCTGTGAAGCGTTCTGTATCTTGACAAAGCTTCCATTGGCTCCAAGCATTCCTAGGAAAAAAGTTGCAATATTCTTGACTACCATCTAAAAGCTATTTGTGTAACACTTCAGCCATCTTCCAGAACCAACAATTTTCATCTCATGTTGCAACTGCAAAGATACCATCTCACAAATCACATTCATCTAACTTTAATTTCTATTATGAGACACATAAATCTTGTTTAATTAATTAGGCTACTCTGTACTTTGTCTTCCTGTCCTTGCACACAAACCTGAAGTTTAGCATGGGGCAAATATAACAACTGTAAAAACTGACTTACTGTAATGTTACTCGTGAAAGACAATCACAGACACAAACCCTATACAGAAATTAACATTTCTTTTTTAAAAAGCCTGTTCATTTTGTTTGATCTACTACCCCAAAGAAAGCAGCACAGATTTTTGAAAATTGGCTTAGCAGCTACATTTCATTTGTAGCAAATTAAATGCTTTAAGGAAAAAATAGTAACCAAAGTTACTTAAAAGTCACTGATGAACACCCAGTTCTTCCATTCTGTATGTTTATGCAACTACAACATGCAGTTGCTCTCCTTACTGTAATTTCATCGTTGTGAGGGTTCAATATCACCATACCAACTTTATGTGTGGATTCTGCTCTCAGACAGAATGCTGCCTTATCTACTTCCTTATGGAAAACTAAAAGCCAATTATTGCAGTACCTTACTAGTTAAAAAGCAGTACCAAGTCCCTTCTGCTTGTCCCTAAAAGACACACATTTACACTTAGATTCTTTAGAGGTGCTAGGAGAAAAACTGCTTATGCATTTTATCTAATGACATATGAAGCGACTTAACAGTTCTCACAGAAGGGAACAGAAACCATGTCTGTCTTTTCCAACATGAATCTCCAGTTGGTAAAATAAACTTAGAATTTTTTGTTCTGTCTGGCCAAATGATGTTTAGACTGCAACTGTGTCCTTGTACTGAACATACCAGGAGAGGTGAAGACCTGACAACAGCTCACTTCCTGCAGGCAGGAGGCTGTAGGAGATGTGTTCATCACTAAGCCTTCAGATCAAGAGCACTAAACCAGTCTTCCATCTGCAGATCAACTGCTTCAACTCTGGGCTGTTAGTCTGTCCTCTACACAGGTCCAACCAAATCCCTTGGCCATACTTATACCCATATCACGACAAGGGAGAATCATCTCCCTTCAGTACTGAAAATGTACCCAGGGTGAGGTGGGGAAAGGAGAAGTCTGAATACCTTTTCCTTCCCTGCCAGGCAGCCCTTAGCACATGCATTCTGGTTATAAGAGCCTCCTTGTCCAGAAGTTGAATAGTTTTTTTTCCTGATTTCAAAGTCCCCTTGCACATTTTATTGGCTAAAGGTCAAGCTCCACATGTATACAAAGTTAATGTCTAAAAAAATACATTTTGCTACTACATTGAGAAGTATAAAATGGAAAGCTCATAGTACTGAACAGGAGTGAAAAGTATGAATAGTCCGTTTCTCTGGTAGCTAAATGCAGTAATTTAAAGTCATTTACCCAGATGGCACTGTATTCCAGTTATCAAGACAGCAAACAGGAGTCTGTCTGCAGCTGGGTCACAAGATTTTTGCTGAGCTTTATATTAGCCACAATCTCACCAGACCTCCAAGATACTATTTTTTGCAATGAGAATATGTTAGCAGAATCAAAGGTAAACTGTCACTGTCCCCCAGTGTAAAGTTTAAAAGAAAGGAGATGGCAATATACTTCAGTAAAAAGACAATTAGAACGTTCAACAGAACAAAATTTTAGAGAAAAAACACTTTCCTGAGTTGTTTCATTTAAATCATCTCACACTCAATGAACTCTCTGAACAGACTTACATTGATCTTGAAGGCTTCATGGCATTTATGTAAGCTAGCCAGTATTTTTTAAGTATTTTGCCAGTTTAAACCAGATCAGAGCTTTTTTTAAAAAAGCACCTCCCATAATAATATGAAAATCAAATACTCTTTTGCAGCCATTGAGTTTTGCAACTCGGCCACTCTCAATTCTCAGACACACACGCCAGATTACAGGGGATACTACCGTTGCTAATGAAGGCAAGAAGGTCTTTTTTACTTGCCCTCACAGTCTGAACTCTGAGAAACCTATCAAACTTAGAAAAAATATCAACTTGGATGGATTTCAAAGTCCTTTTTCACTGTGTTTTTTTGGCTGTTTGAGCAGTCCTACTGATTTCTGTGGGGCTTGTAAGAGTGATTTTGGCAGGGGATTATTTGTTACTTTTCATAAAAACTTCTTAAAGCAGCAGTTTTCTTGAACTCCAAAGATTTCACTACCCATATCTTCACAGGCAATATTTTGTAAGGCTAATAATATACAGTATACTTTTTTAAAGTCCTGCCACTTTAAATTAATTAAAATAAGAACCCGAGTTTCACTTAGAAAAATACTTCTAACCACCACACTTGCAGAGAAAAGTTTAAAAACATAAATACAAAGGACTCAAATCTACAAACATCTATTTAAAAAGTAACTTCTTTTCTCCTTAATTTGACCAGGACTGTCATAATTAAGGCATTTTACCTTTTTAATATTGTATAAAACACAGTAAATTTGTTACCCTCAGAATTGTCTGGACTGTCAGAAGTGAGGCTTCCTTCTTCTTTGTTTAAGTACGAATCTTTCTTGTCTTTATGAAATTTTTCCAGCATTTTGAATTTAGACAAAGCCTTGCTGCGAGATGCACTGGAAGAAGGTTTAGGGGGAACTACTTTTAAGTGTACACAAACATTTATAAGTTTTTATACATAATGGACAGGGAATAAAGAGAAAAATTATATGTGAGAATTCAAATTGACACTTCTGAAAAAGTAATGCAGTTCAGTTACTTGTAGACTGAATTATCTATAATTTTCTAGGTGTAACTAAAAATTAAAGTTAATACTTATATAACTTCTGAGAATAAAACTCTTTTTTCCCCCTTTTTTATTTTTAAAAAAGAGAAATTCCTTCTTGCTCCACCTATACCTGGCATTCAAATAACACTGTTCTAGGAGCTCACTATATTACCTGAAAATAAAGAAAACTAGTAAAACTATTTCAACAACAAAAGAAGTTTTATACTACGAGATTTGGAAAAAAAGCATCTGGATCGGTTCAAAGAAAAGTGGAAAAACATAGGGGGCTTCTAAATCGGCTAATTTAGAGCAAACTTTTCCATACAAGTCTTTTGAATTTACCTTGACACAAGAGAGAGCAAGAATAGTCTAGGGAATCAGACCAAAACTTCTGCTGTCTAGAAACAGGACTACAGGGGTATGTGACCAGAAGCTAACACAACTCAGAAACATCCAGGATGACTGAAGGAAGCTGGTGAGCATGACAGATGCAGTGCGACAACAGCAATAGTACGAAATCCATTCTGATACAGTGCATGGGTCCTTTATTCCTTCAACTGATGTCCAAGTCCACTAGTGAGGCATCATTTCTCCAGATTTATATTCTCACACATTTACTGGGAAATGAAAAGCGTTGACAGCATGCCCTCCGTTGTAAACAATGCAAACACTTGATACCTTTTAAAACAGTAATTTGAAATAAGTACTAAACTCCTCCTATAGCTCATAGTTCAAATACTAAGCCTAATTAGAGAAATAGTTTCAATTTTAGTGTTTATCTCCCGGACCGAGATGCTTTATAGCTATTCTATGGAAATGAGGCTTATGAAAACATGGCAGCATATACTCTCTAGAAAGCTAACATAGGGAAATGTTCTATAGGCTACATAGTACATCACCAACACAATCTAAAGACCAAGTGCCAAATATTTCTTTGTCACGGCTCTCCAAAATACTATTGTTATGCTTGAATTTAACACTACAACCACGTTCAAACTAGTACATACAACTTAATTGCTATTGTCAGTTACACAAAATTATTTCATGAATCAACATTTATAACTTAATTATTGTTTGGAGTTTCTCTTCAGATAGCATAAAAAGTGACTTCAAGTAAAAGGTTGAAACTGAAGTTACATTGATAAAATAATCCTGCAGATTATACAGTTTAGTTTGTCATAATTACACCAACTGTACTGTTTCCATTCCAGAGACAGGATATACAGAACAGTCTGCTGGTCAGCAGAGGGAAAAGAATCACATCCATAGAAAGTAAGTGGAGTATTTATCTGACTGCAGCCTTTGAAATTAAACAAATAGTACAGTGAATATTAGTATTCCTAGCTTACATTCAATACTATCTGTCCTTCTTCATCACTATAGGTAGTGATGTATGATGTAGTGACAACTGAGCAAAAGTTCATACAGTTATTAGTTTCTTCTGGAAATGACAAATGAAGTAAGTGGCAGCTTGCTTTCAGTGAGAACACTATAGTCAAATGTACTATTTGGAAAGGATTTTCTATAGAAAACGCACTAGATATACAAGACTGATATTGAATAAATTTAACAAAACACATTTAATGAAATACCAGACTGGGAATCTGAATGAGGACTCTTTTGTTCACTATTTTCCACTATTTCAGTATGGCTTTCCATCATTTTCTTCTCTTTTCTCAGTTTAACAAATCTTGTTTGAAAATCTTGAAAAGTAAGACAAACAGCAAGAACAGACAAGCAGGCAAGACAGGACAGGAATTCTTATTATCCAATTTCTTTTTATCATTTAAACAACAAAAGCAAGTAGAAAGGACATTAGTTAGAGGTAGGTCTTTAACCTGTCAAATATGGAAGAGAGTATCTTGAATCATAATTTGTACATTTCAGTTTAAAGCTGAAGAACAAAGAGTTCAAACGTGCCTAGAATAACAAGTCGAGTTATTTTAAAATATGTACTTTATACTTCTCTGCCGAATGAACAGAAATAGTCTATGCTGCTTACCATTAATCTACAAAACTGAGTAAAAACAGACTATTAGTTTAAATCTCTACCTATTTCTTGGCACTTCTGCAACAAGATACCTTGGGAAAAACAATCAGACAACAAATAAATGTGTAACACGTATTTTCTTTTCAAGTCATCTGTCTTTATGTCTTTCAAGAAAGCATGATATAGATACTAAAATAATGCAAAATAAAAACCTCAAATTGGAAACAACTTACCGCCTTGATGCCTTACTCATGCTAATTAGCCAGACTTTGTACTTTGTTAATAAAACAATTTCTCTATACAGTGCCACCCAAACACATCAGGTCATACATACGAAGCATGTATTTGTAATGCAGCGCCGCACTGTGTGTGGAGGTAAGATGTATATATTTACATAAGTTTGATTCATGATGATGAAACACTTTAAAAATAATAACTGTTAGCTGATAGCCTGTTAGTAAAATCCTATCTGCAACTAACATGTAAGTTCAAGCCTAGAATACACAAGGATCTCCACAAAATTTCAAAGAATGCCAACATTACACTTTTCAGAAATTAAATTCAGCTTATTTCCACATTTGTTACAACTGGAGCAAAATTATTATTATTTTTTCTGCAGGACAATTATTTTGCTATTTAGGGCACATTTAATAACCTTACAAAAAGCTACAAATCTAAACTGTTGTCTTCTCAGTCATCTCATGCAGTAACTTACATTGCAATGCTGCAATATCCATTATTAATACATCTGAAGAATATTAGACCTAGAAAAATTGTACTTGACAAAGTAATTGGAAGCATGCAAGACAGATGGATACACACACAGAGGAAAAAAGGAGCAGTTCTAGAAGCCTATCCAACACTGCAAGTATATCTATATGAACTCAGATCATAGTGTAGTTTGTAGTGTGTATACCCATTGACGAATCCCACACATAAAGGGATTTATACTTCCCAGTTATAGCTACATAAAAATTTACCTACTTCTGCAACTGCATAGGAATACTCAGTTTATACTGAAAGTGGCCAAGTTGGCATCTGCAAACGGCTGTCTTTTGAGTTTAAAGACTAGACTCTTGTTAGCAGAATGGCAGATTGCTTCTGCGCTACATAGTTCCTAATCTGTTGCAGTATAGGTGAATACAACTGCTACCATTTGCGAGCGTCCAGTGTGGCCAATACAGCCCTTTCCTCATACAATGATACAATCAGGAGCTCTGCTTTGTGCCACAAAGCTATCCTCTTCTTGCTAAGATAGAGCCTGGAAAGCCTTCTAGTAAAACTTAAAGGCCTCTCTGCTTGGCAATATTAAAGTATTAGATGGGATATAGCTTACTGCATATGTCCTACATGTGCAGAATTATATGCAGAGTAGTGACAGAGGTGCAGATGAAATAACAGTAATAATCTGGCTGGCAAAAATGGTGCTCGAGGAAGAATTCAGTGCACACATCCAGCGTATTTGCCCCGTGTTCTTGCATTCTCAGTTTTATTATGTCCAAATGCCAAGGCATGTTGGATCTTTGATTCGAAAAGCATTACACACAGATTACTTTCAACTCCCTCCAGAAAAATCCAGCTCTTCATCAAGAGTATGAATGCAAACAAGCTAGCTTCTTTTGCAAATAAATGGATTCCATAGCAGCAAAACTGGATAGGTTCACCTTCTGAATGTTCTCCTGTTAAAGGAGAAGCTTTTTAAAAGAGACCTTAAAAAGTTTACCAGAACCCTCTTTTTATTTTATAGGTTAATAAACTGCAGATCAAGCATGTTTCAGTTCTAATAGCTTTACTTCTAGTTAAACTACACAGCTAATAAGATATTCTTAATTTAAAAAAAATAGAAGTGGTGGAACTGGTTTGGATGGGAACAACTTGATATAATCACATTATTTCTTCTGATTCTGCTTTGCACTAGAGTTAACCCATACAAGCACTGTTTCTAAAACTTGTAATCACCCTGCCTTTTAAGCATCTATTCCAGTGGGGTTTTGGTCTAAGTAGCATCAAAGCACTTTATGGGTTGCCTCAAGCATCTCAGAAAAAGCATGGAAGAATGCTGAACTTCTAAAGACAACTGAAAATTTTATTTGATAGTATGTAGAAAAATGAAGTCATGCTAACTGCTTAATTCTCACACTTTGCCCAGCAAGAATAGTCTGTACTTCTATTTTTCAAAAAAAGGAAATCACAGTATCTCAGAACTACCTGACAGGAACTCTCTTACATCCATCTGAGTTTTCCAGCAACATCTTAAAAGGCCAGAGACAGATAAGCAGTCCAGACAACACCTATTGGGTTATGCCTAAATGGCACAACTGCTGAATAAGATTTGGCTCCTCACTATGACAACAGGACAGGACAGAGCTATGCTTAAAATCAGAGACTACCAGCAGTATCTTAACTCTATCATATGAAAAACTGATTTCTGGAACTTTCTGTTAAGCTCCAGTTGTAATTTATACAAACCATGAAAATAAGAAGATACCAATTACTACAAGAACAAGAGGCAATCATCCTGTGGAAACTTATGCATAGGCTTTACTACCCAGTAAAAATACAATGAAGAAATGGAAACCTAGAGGTGGAAAGCTTGCAAACAATAATATATTTTCTTCCAGAACTATGTGACCAAGTAAATACTGAATTAGTAATCATGTCATCACAGCCCTTTTCCCCTTGAGCCATGGTTCTTGGCAAGGAAAATGTTGAGAATACTGACAGACATACATCTTTGAATCAGCTGCTGTTGAAAAGCTTTTCTGTGCTTCCCCAACCTATTACAAATGTTGCAATTAGCGTAAGATTATACAAATTGGTCTTTTTCCTCTCCAGTTTTGAAAACAGAAATCTATAAAAAGTCAGTATAAGGGACAGGTTGGTTACAAAACAAACCTACAAGTATTTCAGCAGAATTCATAAGTTACATTTTCTAATTATCTTACTACTTATAATATATTTATTCTTTACAAGTTTTAATAACTTGTTACAGAAAAGTAACAGAAAAAGCAGATAGCTTGCTTGCAGCTGGAATATGATCCCTTTAAAAACAATACCATTACATTTGAGCTTTACATTTTACAAACGTGCATTGTAATATTCTAAAGCACTTGAGTGGCATCAATTTAATCTGAAACCGGGCCTATATGAAGTATGAGAAAGAACTAGCCTGACCCCCTGTGGCCAAAAAAAATTGCAAAACTACATTATTTACCACCATCATCCGAATCTTCCTCAGATATCCACCACGGCACTGAATCCTTTTTCTTAGCTTCTTTTTTCCTGGGTTGGCCCAATGTCTCAAGAATGCTGCATTTTTTCTTTGAATTTCCAAGTGAATCATCTGAAAGAGACTGAGTCAATTGCATACAAGATTAAAGACAGCTTTTACATTTTCACATTGTTTAACTGTCTTTCAGCCACCCAATTCTGGACTTCTGAGTTCAGATGACTCTCTTCACTCCCCACTGTCTGCCTTTTTTTGTATATGCGTGACAAAATTGAGTAAGAGACAATAACTATTCATGTGGCATAATACTGCACATTGTAATAACCCCACTGCCAGAATTTAGATATGTTAAAAGTTAACTGCTAACTAGAGCCTCTGTTCAAAAAGACAGCATAATCAGGTCTTTTTCAACTACTTACAACATGTAAGAATCAAAATCCTGACTACATCCCTGAAGATAATGAAATAGAGCAGAAACAGTTTTGCCTTGACCTTGCTTCGTACATGAACACTATTATTAATATTCTAAAAATAAATCTTCACAAGCAACATCCTAGCCCCCAGCAAATCAGATTTCAGAAATTAATTTTATACTTTGTGTTCATGGAAATTAATAGGAATGCCAGAACCATTCCTACCCAACTCTGAGTATTAAGCTTTCATATGTGTTAGTCATCCATGCTGATTTTGACTGATGGCTTAAATCAATGGATAAAAAAGTCTGAGTATGAACATCCTATGAATTTAAGTTACTGAAGAGTAACAGGAAGGAAAAGACCTACAGACACTTCATAAGACAACAGCACTTCTTTGAAGTGATGCAGCTTTTTTAAAAAAAAAATTAAAAATCTCTGTTCTTTTCCTTTAATAAAGCTCTTTGTGGCTTACAGCAGGCTCAGAGCCACAATTAGCTGTCCAGACATTGAACACGGAAATATATTCATTAAGCTAGTGCACGGCAACCTTATGTGCTATGTATTCTTTGTGCTTAAACTCAGTAAACACGGGGTTAAGGGGAATGGCGTATTTTTTATTTTTATTTAATTTTTAGCCATAACTGTTGAAAGCAATTGGCCTAAAGTGTTTTGAAGAACACAGTAAATAGAGTTAGCAACAGCCATAAAGCATAAGACACAAAGAATTCACATATGAAATGCATCATATGAGAAAATTTCAAAAGCTTCACTTTTGTAATAGTCACAAATAAGAAAATGCGATAGTATAAACAGAATACTAGAGGCAACAGGAATGTGGGTACTTAATATGTAAAACACAAGAGGATGTTTTATTAAAACAAGCCTCTGCAGTCCACTGACTGATTCCTATTGCATAAAAAGTATTATCATAAAAGCCTACCATATGATATATTTAACACTTCAATTTATAGGGGCCTAACAACATCCATAAATCAAAGGCCAATTATCCAAAACTACTATTTAAGAAAAAAATAATTATAAGAAAATAATATTCTTACGAGTATCTCTGACCAATAACATCTTTAGAGCTTACAGTTTCACTTGAGAAAACTAAATGTCTGTCATACACAGAAAATTTAAGTGTGCTGAGCACTTTAATAAAACACAATTGTAATGAATTATGAAACTGCTAGACAACAGGATGTACTGTAAATTCTTTGAGTTGGCTCAGTGACAGAGAACAAAACAGCTTTACATTCTTAATATACATCCTATAAATAACAACTTCCTTACACTAGTCACAACACAAGTACTAGTGCCATTGTCCCCGAAGGTCAGACTGCCTCCTGCTAGCCAGGAGTACTGACAGGTGCTTGATGCAAGCTTTGTTATCGCTTGCTGTTTCTTTTACGACTAACAGTATCCTCTACTCTGCAAGCAGGACTTCAGTGATGCTCATACTCCTTAGAGTATTGTAACTAAAGAAACTGAAACTCCCACAGGTTGTTCTCAAGTTCTGGAAACTTTCTATGTCCAGCCATCTTGTCAACTGCAGACAGTAAAGTTGCAGCACCTGGGAAAGAAATGCTGACACAAAAATACTAGTGCATGTTTCCCAACATGTCAGTTGCCTCAACAGATTTTTTTTCCCCCTTTGAAAAAAAGTAAATCAATCAATCAATCAATGTTTTGAACCAGAAATGGCTTTTCAGTGCTAGGAAGTGGCACTGATTTCTTCCTTCCCCCCCATCTATAAAACAGTCTGTCAGCCTTTCAGGAAAACACACACGCACATGAACAAACACACAAACACACACGCACATGAACAAACACACATAGAGAGAATGTCAGTTGTTTAATCTCAACTTAAATAAAAGCCAAGAGTCAGTTTTAAAAACTGGGACAACTACATGGCACATAATCAGCTTACCACTTCCTATACACATGAAGGACCTTAAAAAATTAGATAGGTAATACAGGATTGGATCTAAACCACTCAGACTTTCATGACCAGTTGTCCTAATTATTTCATGAAATAAGTCTTTTTCAATAAAAAAAGTCTACTCCTAATTATATTTTTAGTATAAAATAATATTTTAACATATTTGATCTTTTAATAAAAATTAAAAATGTTTTTCAAACATGGTTTAATGTGTAGTGTTACTCTTCCAGGTACCATTCTACATATTTTCTAATTAAGATTGTATAGACTTTCCTTTTGAAAGCCTTCCTTCTCAGCTGTCCAGGAATGTCAACTAAAATAAAAGTCAGCCTAGAGGACCAGAAGCAGACAATGGCTTTTACCTAACTTTGCTTTGCTTGGAGCACCATAAAAAAAGAAAAAGAAAAAAAAAAAAAAAAAGGGGGCAATTAATTGAAGCACTGTGTATTAGGAAGATCTTCTCACATCGCATGTCCCAAGAGAACTTCACAGCCAACGCTCAGAAAACTCTGGAGCTATACCAATATAACAGATAATACATAAATTTAAGTGACATTAGGGGAAGTACACTAAAGCAAGATACTGGTGGTGGGGAGTGGAAGGATCACAGGCATGCAGACAACGGAGGAGGAAGAGACGAATTACAGATGACAACAGGCCGTTCTGGCAAGGAGTTGGGAATAAGTGTGACTGGGCAGAGGAATCATTAAAAGACCTACACTACGTACCATAATTGTTATTACACATTTGTGTTTCCTTCTGTATAATGATAAAAGCCTAGAAAATCCTCTTCACTGATAGCTTTTAAAGTTTAGTGCTTATGCCAAAAGCCTTCAGTTCAATCCTCATATTAGAGCTGCATCATCCAACTATATCTACAGACTTTAACTTTATATGCTTTAATCACAAACATACATACAACCCTCCCCTCAAATAAAGGCAGTTCCACTAACTGTAAGTTATTTAAAAGGCAAAACCTATCCTGCTCCATTTCTTCTCTGAAAGATTTCCTTAAACAATATTAAATCTTCCTCAAACTACAAAGAAACAGTTTTTGCTATCCCCCCCCACCCCGCCATTATACTCTTAACACAAACATCACTTACACAGCAATTTCAAACAATGGAGCACATCAGTTTTTCATCTTTCTAACATTAAAAGCCTGCGCATTTTTTATAAAAACACACGTAAGACATAAAAGATGCATGCATATAAAGTAACAGAATAGATAACATTGTTATTTGGGTCTCTATCTAGTTGGCAAAACATTAAATAATGCATATTTTTAATCACTGGATTGGCAGTGTATGTGCTGAAGCAAGTTTAAACACTTTACAAACAGTTTTAGTTTGAAATGATAAATTAAGACATGAGTTGTTAAAAGTTACATTCTCTGGAACATGCCAAATACCACTTAGAATAATTCACTACAACTATTTTGACTTTTTTTTTTTTTAACTCGAACATTCTCAATGTGGGCAATAGCTGAGGAGGAAGAAGAGCATGTCAAATGAGGAACAAAATACTAGAAGCAGTCATCTGCGGAGTTTTGTCAGATGTGCAAAATAAAAGAATAAACTTCCTTTCTCTTTCCCAGAGCAACTCCCTTCGTAACAAAAGTAAGTAAAAAACTTTTGACAAAAATGCAGAGCCTACTTTTCTATTTTTACTAACATTAGTAATTTCAGTGAATTCAAGAATGTTAACTCAATTACATCATTAAATTAAAGGCCAAAATCTACCTTTAAGTTATTTGTGAATCTTAATTTTTGGATGGCTTTTTGGTTTTCTATTCTCTCGTATTGCTCAGTGAAGTTACACTTATTCTACATCTGTAAAAACACCTCACAAGCTGCATGGTCAAGGCAGAGTTACAGACCTACCTGGGAAAGCTAAAATCTTGCTGAAAAAGAAGCCACTGGTTACTATAGATCTTTACTACACTGTACAAAGTGCAATTTTTATAGAATCTAGAACCTACATTTTTCACAAGTAATTAATTTGTAGCACAGCCTCTACATCTTTAAGCATACATTACATATAACAGAGACCTCAAGAATATTCTCTGCCATCATTAGCTGTGCTTACATACAGCAAGAGAATCTCATAAAGGCCTTATGTATGCAGAATTTATATCTTAGGGTTACCGCACTGTGTGTTTGATAGACAAGAGGGCCAATTTTGAAATTATGCAGTGAAAAAATCATATCAAGTAAGGGCATTTTGACCACATCCGATAATTGTTAGCTTAAGTCATAACCCACAGACTTGAACAATTTTGCCTGTACTCAAAATCATCAAGGACCATGAGGAACAAAGGAATCAAATTTAAATTTTCTAATCACTACAAAATACTTCATTTTGCTAGGATTAATACAAGAATTTTTAAATAGAATTCAGTGAAATTAGGTATTGCACAGAAAAATAGGGAAAATCTTAAAATGCAGCTTGCACTTACATACAGGAAAAGTTTTCCATTACATCAATTTGAAGCCTCTGCTACTAAATAACATACACAATTAAACTGAAAAAAAAAATAAGAAGCAAGGGCACTTTCTGAAGATATAATCTCGCAGTCGCAAAATATTTATTTAATCACAAAATCATTCTCTTGATTTAAATACAGCAAAATAGTAGGAATTAACTACGGAAGTTAAGAACTTGCAAAGACCCACACATAAGATAGCTAAGTGATTTATGTGATCAAAGCACAGCTGCACCTTCCATTTCATACTCTTCCATGCTCAATTCTTCCCCCTCTATTTTAACAGAGAAAAGGGATGTAACCTTGCTCTGAAACATACCTCTTTCAGAAACTCTTCAAATTGCTCATCTAATTCTTCTTTTGAAAATCGATGGGCCATAATCTGCAACAGGATGTTATCTTCCAAACAACTGAATTTAAAAATTAAGATGTAAAATAAAAATAAAGTTAATTAAAAGCATTCTGAAATTAGAGGTAGCCTAGTGATTTGCTGCTGTCATAGAGAGCTATAAGGAAAAAAAAAAATCTCGAGATGCCAAATTTCATTGCTCCCACTCCTAATCTAAATTATTTACTGAACAAAGCAATCAATGCAAGCATACCTGGATTACCCAAATACCTTATAATGAAAATACTCATTTCCAAAACAACAGCTTCAGCATTGAAACTTTGAGAGATAATTAAAACATGATTCTCTTCACCATCTTTACATTTTTCTTCAAAAGACAGCTCTCTCAGTTACCCACAATTAAGCATTTTGTCAATGATCAAACAAGAATCCACTGCAGTGATACTTCCCAAACATTTTAAGGGCTTTTAATTCCTTTCTGTGTTTCTTCTCCAAAATTGGAGACATCTGGTATTATAAGTTTTGTTTCATCATCTCTGCTGTGATTAGGACTCAGTAAACAACAAATGCATGAAAGTCTTTAAGATTAGAGGACAACATTTGGTTTGGTCTGCCCTGACATAGAAAGCCAATGACACTTGCCCCCCTCCCATTCCCAAAAGTCTGTGTTGACTTCTCGGGTATAAAATATGCCCCACGCTCAAAACACTACAAAGCTTTTGTGCATCGCACTGCTCAACAGATATGGCTACCTTCAAAACTGCGTATGTACAGCAGCATTAAACTACCCCAGCATCTCCCAGGCTGAGAAGTGCTACGTAAACATAAAAGGGCTAAACATTTGCAGAAACGTTTTTACCATTAAATAAAACTTCTCCCAATATGGAGCCCTCTCAGTACACAGGACTGTTACTTACCTAGTAAATTGATTCTGACAGTCGAGCTGTGACAACTGCTTCCTGCTTTCACTCCTTATTCATCCATAGACCACCCGACACTTTGGCTTCGGCAGTTAAAAAAACCCACCAAAACCAGTTATAACAGACTGCCCAGACTTTGAATTGAGTAAGATATCCTTATGTAAGCACTTGGACAATATCTCTGAAAAACATGGTAAGACGATTAAGAATGTTACCTCTCATGACACACATAATCCAGTATCCTTTTATACTTTTACATCAAAGAAGACTAGATGCTAAACACTAGATGCTTTAACAATTTACTAGCTGTGCCAACTGCTTGAGCAAGTGGAGAATATGTAATTCCAGCCTTGCCAGAAAAACAGATTCTTCTGACATTATTTGTGCTTGCCTACTTTGTAATCACAGCTTTTCTAAAAGCTAACAATATAAAATTTTATTTTTTAAAAGGACAGCAGATACGTCGGACAATTAACCTAACACATTACAGACAAATGTTACCCTTAGCAAACCTACTCTACAGCCATACCTTTGGAACTGGAGGCTGACAAGCGACTGAATTTGTAAATAAAACAAAGCCCCTTGTTGGGATGTGTGCTATAACACAGTGCAGAAAGTAGAAATTTTGGGAAGGTATGGCTAAACCACAGGGCTGAAGGAAAGCTTATACAGCCTAACGCATTCCATGTAATCGAATTACCCCAGGGCTGGGACCAGCCCTGACCTGACCCTCCTCCTCCGGCTTCCCCCAAAGCACACGCAGGGCTGGCGCAGGGCTGCGGCCGGGCAGCAGCCCCGGGGCTGGCGGGCCGTGCTCCTCCCAACCCCAGCCCCGTCCTCTCCCGGCCTGGGCCTAGCCAGCGTTAGGTGCGACGGCCCCCGAGTAAAGCAACCCCGACGGGACACCGACAGGCCGAGCCGCCGGGCAGAGCTCGGCTCCGCGGTCCGTCAGGACGTTCCAGAGAGCGGCGGGGGCCGGGGGAAGCAGCAGCTCGGAGCCGAGCGCTGCCTGGAAGACGCCGGCCCGCCCGCCCGCTGCCTTGCCCCGGGGCGCCGGGAGCGTACCTGGGCCGCCACGCTCCTTCGNCTTCCACCATGAGAGGTCACGCCAGGATAACGCAGCAGCCCCCGGCCGCCGAGCCAGCGAGGTCTGCCCGCGCACCTGCCTCCGGCGAGCCCAGGCTGTGAGCGACAGGAGGTTTGGCGGGGGGAGGCCGGTGCGGGCCCCGGGGGCTGCTCCCTTCCCCCCCCACCC